>SNQJ01S0048380.1:7708-21341 GCA_010110895.2 Picea sitchensis | reverse complement strand
GCAGGGATGCCCTCTCTCCCCGTTCCTGTATATATTGATGGCGGACACCCTGAGTCGTAAACTCAATGTAGAAAGACTAAACGGCAATATCCCGGGCCTCAGAGCATCAAACGGTGTGGATTCCCTGAACCATGCGTTGTTCGTTGATGATTCTTTACTTCTCGGGGGCGCCTCCATTAGAATCGTGAAATCCATCGATTCGGTCATCAAATCCTATTGCAGATGCTCGGGAGCGTTAATAAACGAAGGGAAAAGTGAAGTTTACTGCTGGAACACGGATCAACCCGAACTTGCAAGCATAACGTCCATTCTCGGGTTCAAAGGCCGCGTGAACTGGGAGAGTTTCAAGTACTTGGGGCTGCCCATTATTTTTGGAACTAATAAAAGATCACAATGGAACGATATCATCACAAAAATCAAATCAAAAATTGCAGCGTGGGGAGGCTATTGGCTGAACAAAGGAGGGAAACTCACCTTGATAAATTCAGTGTTGTCTGCGCTCCCAATCTATTAGGCTACTTTTCTTCTTGCGCCCAGATCAGTGACGGAGCAGATCTCGAAGCTTTTTCAAGACTTTTTGTGGCAGGGAGGTAAGGGTAATGAAAATAAAATTCACCTGGTAAACTGGGAAACCGTCAAAAAATCCAAGGCAGATGGAGGGTTGGAAATAAGGGATCTCGCTCTGGTCAATCTAACGTTTGGAGGTAAGATTCTTTGGACTCTAGTTAATGAGCCTGCGCACCCAGTCAGTCTCCCCTTGCGAACAAAATATGGCGTCAACAAAACTCTTAGCAACCTGCAAAAAGACAGTTCAGCAAATTGCACACAGATCTGGAAACTGTGCTGTAAAAGCAACAGTTTTTTCAAAAAGTCAGCCTATAGAATTCCTGGAAATGGCAAGAGCACGTTACTGTGGCAAGACAGCATAATGGGGAAAGCACCTCTGGCAGAGAATGAAGACATTGCAGAACTCAGAGATTGGCTGGAAAGAGCAGGAATAAATAACTTATATGACCTCTCGAAATGGGACCAGCGAGGCGATTGGGCAGGTTGGGACTTCCACGGAATCCCGGCCCGTTTAGCTCTGCAACAATCCGAGCTTGAATATTTGCTAGAGCATGTGGCCCCCGTCAATAGGTCTATGAAAGACAGATGGGGTTGGGGCAAAACAGGGGTATATACCACAACAGAAGGACACAGTAAACCGCAGGCTTCAAAAATCAGCAGTCAAACACCGACTTTTTGGAAAGATGTATGGGATCCTTTAGCCATTCCAAAGGTGAACTTCTTCTTCTGGACCCTGGTGCATAATAAAATTCTTACGGGAGACAATCTGGAAAAGAGGAACATAGCGGGACCTCACAGGTGCGCGTTATGCAACAACAATGCTGAAACARCCCATCATCTTTTCATTGAATGTGATTATGCCAAAGAGGTATCGGGTCTCATGCTACAGGACTTTCATATCACAATCCCTCCTCTGAATTTGGTTGCGGAACTCTTTGCTTCCTGGATGCGGACCTATCCCCAYAGAATTCCTCCCAAGTCTTTTTGGCGGAAAATCTGGATAGCCATTCCCAAATATGTGTGCTGGCAGATTTGGCTGGCACGAAATCAACARATCTTCAAAGAGAGGCACCTCTCCCCGCTGCAAGTAATGGTAAAAGCCAAATCTTTCCTCCTGGAAGTGGCCCAACATCAGAATTATAAAGCGAATCACCAGCTACAACCCGAGGAAAAGAAGTGGCTCAGTCCACTTGTGCCAAGGCCGAGTAAGCATCTCCTTGCGCCACTTTCAGTCAATCTCGAATGGCGTATAAGAGATGAAGATGACAAATTTCAGATTTGGTGGCGATCAAAGAATACAACCACAATCTTCTTTGATGGGGCGTCCAAAGGAAACCCTGGTGAAGCTGGTGCCGGGGGGGGTCATCTACTCTCCAAATGGGAACAAAGCCTACTTCAGCTGGGGACTAGGAATGAAATCCAATAACCAAGTTGAGTTGTTAGGGCTAACCAAAGCTTGTCTTATTGCCAGAGAAGAAGGTATCAAAGACCTCGAAGTCTTTGGGGACTCGGAGATTATAATAAAAAACTTAATCACAAAGTCGCGGTTTAGCAACGCAAGTCTCAACAAAACCTTGGACAGATTGAACAGAGTCCTCTTAGGCTTCAATTCGTGCAAGTTTTATCATGTTCTAAGGCTGTCAAATAGAGAAGCAGATCAGTTGGCGAACAAGGGCAGCACTCTTATGAAAGGGTTGTTAATGGTAAACAATGAAAGCTTCTTCGAAATCCCCTGAGAATAGTGGAATCTAAAAGTAGAGGCAGTTATATGTCAGCATTGTAATAAGGGCTGCTTCGGCAAAAGCCCCCTTTCATCAGTTAATAAAATCTTTATCCGTTTCAGTTAAAAAAAATAAAATGTTAAGGTTAACCACATTTTACTTGTCTATCATGAATAGAAGTTGTGATTATACCTTGTACTTAACATTCATTGTGAATCAGAAATCTACAGGTGTTAATAGCTCAATAAACCATTAGCAACTAAAAATAAAATAAAAATAAAAACCTTTATTATATGTCGTTGTTTTAAACCTTTAAAACTACTTTTTGAGGATAAAGATGGGGATAAATAAACATTATATAAGATAGATAGAATGAAAACCACTAGGTTACTAACGAAGAATGCCAAAAAGCAACATGCATTCACAACAAAATCTTAAAGCCCATTTAACTATGTAGATAGATCCTACCACTTTGGGGATAGCTTTTTGGGATCGCTATAATCAAAAGAATCGGGATCATAAGCAATAACCTCATTTTTCTTTGTTTAATACCTCTTCCGGGAAAGCACGTAGGCATAAGCAATCACATAGTGATAAAACACATATTATACGGTAAATAAACTTAAGCAAACACAAAACCTTACGAGAACAAAAATATAGTTGTTTGTCTAATACACCTTTTTTTTGTTTTTTTTCATGTGAAACACCCCACCGACCTTCAACATTCTCTACACAATCTCTCAAAAAAATATGGGAGCAATGGAAAGTAGATACTTTTGGAACTCCTGACCTTATGCTTAATGGTTGGTTTGGTTGGCTAGATTCACCAAGAACTAGATATATGTATTTGGAAGATTAATGCATTGCTCATTAAATCTTCTAATGACCATCTCAACACCATCTTCTCGAATTCACTAGCCACTATATCGTATATGGCCTTCTTTTCATTGGTTACTTCATTTTCCATGACCTTTTACTCAATATCTAATTGATGTCAAATCTAAAAATGTTTATCAAACACTTGACAAGTTGCTCGCACTTGAACAATAAAAAGCAACAATAATAATAACAATGAGATATTGGTATTGTAAAGGCTTCTGGAAGAAGTGTAGGTTTTGGCGAGCGATTAGGTCTCGCGCTCCTGCGCTCTTGGACCTCCCGCAGGCCATCGGCCTTGTGGCCCTCCCGCCCCCTCCTCCCTCCACCAAAGCTACAACAAGCTCCGTAGGATCAATGGAAGCTCCCTCGCCCTCTGCTCAGAAGAAAGGCGGCCCTCCTGGTGTTGCTGCGGTGTCGGCCCCTTCAATCTCGGCTCCCCTTCATGGTTGCGCTCCCCCAGGAGCTTCGTCCGTGCCATCATCAAAGCAAAGAGGCGTCCCTCCTGGTGCGGCTGTGGCGGTGGATGCTGGCCTCCCTTCCTTGGTCGCGGCTCTCTCTTCCGGGTTGCCCTCTAATGCAAGCACGACCCCTGGTGCTCCGGTAGACGAGATCTTGCTAGTTCCGACCCCCTCCTTTAAAGAGGTGGCTTCTCGCCAGAGATTTCCCTCTGGTATGCATGCAACGGGCCCTGACGCTACCTCTCGTCAAGGTCGACCAACCGGGTCACATGCAGCAGTTCCAGAAGCTCCTGCAGTCTCAGTTCAAATGCCAAAGAAAGCCCTAACTCATGCATGCCATTACAGCAAGCACGCACTAGTATGCAGGTTTAAGGGTTATTGGCCTAATCTGTAGGATCTGCTCGCATGGATCTCTTCCGAATGGTACCCGCTTTTAGAGGGTGAAGTCATCACCTGCCCTTGTGCAAAGGGGTTTTTTATAGCAGTTTTCGAATCTACAAACGACAGAGACAAAGTGTTTAACGTCGGGCCATGGTTCTGGGGCAGAGCAAGCCTGTCCATGCAACCATGGACCCCTGTCTTCGATCCATCCAGAAACTGTATCTCCTCAGCTCCAGTCTGGGTGAGACTTCCATACTTTCCCCTGCATTTCTGGGGGGATGAGTCTCTTAAAGCGATTGGCCATGGCCTCGGCAAGTTCCTCTGCAGATGTCCGGACTCAAAGACAGCCCGCTCCACCTTCGCTCGAATTTGTGTTGAAATGGATTTCTCCAAAGGTTTCCCAGCTGAAATAATTCTTCAAGGCAAGGACTTTTCCAGGACCCAAATCCTCGACTATGAGAATCTCAGCTTCAGGTGTAGGAACTTCTTTGAAACGGGGCACTTAGCCCGTAGCTGTGGAAAACAACCTGGGAAAAAAAGGTCGTCCAAAAACCAAACACCAACCTGGTGGACGGGGGCACCATCGGAACCGTGCATTGAAAGCAAGGCCCAGGAAGCGGCAGAAGAAGCAGAAGTTGAAGCCGACACCAAGCCCCCTGCTAAGGGGGAAGCTCCGGCAGAAGCCTCTCCAAAGTCGCCCACCTGGCCAGAACCCCAGACCTCACGCTGGGCAGATCTAGCCGACGAGGAAGACCCTCTGGACTCGTTGGAAAGTCAATCTATGCACCAAAGTATTGAATGGCAAACGGTGTCAAAAAAGGAAAAAAAAATCCAAGCAAGAAATGATGTAATAACGCGGAGCCGTTCAGGCTCGCTGAAATAGTTTTATTTCTATAATTTAGTAATGAGTTAGGATCTTCAGGCAGTAGTTTTCCAGTTTTCAAGCAAAGCTTTATCGATGTATCGAACCCAGTGGCATGTCCACTGTTATTAATACAAATATCCATTAATCGTTTCTGTCAAAAAAAAAACAATGAGATATTAAACACTTATCAAAACCCAACCACACCACTTGCCTCCTCTGACCAACAATAATATATTTTTCAATAATCTAATTTTAAGGTCACAACCAAGACACACATTAAATTGGTGTATGAGACCTCCTTGTTTGTGAGACAAGGGACCTCCTCCGCACAACAATTTGACACCCAAAGTCTAGCAAAGGTATACATACCCTACCCCCTTTGGATTTGAACCCGGAACCTCCAAGGAGGAAACACGTGTTCTTAACCATTATGCCCATTCAAGTAGTTATAAACCCCTTAGATTATAACTATGGTTATTTACGCCTATAGCTATTTGGTCCATTCAAGTAAATTATCAAACTATTAGAAATATGGCAAGTGGGCAAATCCTCCTCTGTAATTGAATTAGTTTTTGGATAAAAGTATTTGTGAGGCATACAAGAGGTCCATGGTTTAATACTCTCCAAGGGAGTTTGTACTGAGTATCTACCTTTATTATTATCGAGTATGGTGGAAAGCAATAACGCGTCCCTTAAACAATAGGAGCCTTCACTATAAATTGAAAAAAATAAATATAAAGGAGAGTGTTAAGGAACCAAGGTATGTGTGGGTAGGAGCTATCATTTTCTTTAAAACAATTTTTTATATGTTATTGAATATACTACTGGGCAAGGAACCAACAATCATGTTGAGTTCTATGCTTTGTGGTTTTTCTTTTTAAAACAATAGCAAACAAAGGTTTAAAAAATTTCAGGGATATGGAGATTCCAAGATGTTGATTGATTGAGAAAATAATAATTGTAAAATTGAAAACATTCTACTAGGTCCAATCATGAATCAAGTTTTGAAGGCAAAAGTAGTTCTGACAATACTCATATTTACAGAGAATCCATTCAAATGGTCAATCAATTGTCTAAGGAAACATTATTGATGCAGGAGGGGATCCTATCTATGCAAGCGTTCAAAGGGGAATCTCAAATTTGAGTTTAAATTTACATCCACTGCAAAATTTTGCATATTATTTTATCTTAATAGTATTTTCTGGGGAGTCAACTGTAAAACCATGTAACAACAGACCCAACTACTGATGCAGCGCCGGAACATCGGAAAGTTTAAGCAAAAAAGAGCAAGCAACAAAAACCAACCTAGTTAACAAGAACCAAAAGGCCCAACTACAGCCGCAGGACCCGAACCCTGCAAAGTTGAATCAAACAACAATAAGCAGCATCCAACGAACAAAGAAGCAAGCACCAACCAGCTGACCAGGAATGTCGGTGAAGAACAATATTGGCCAAATTCAATCCACACAAGATTGTATCAAAAAATTCAGAGGAAACTGTATTGTAACACATCTGTTAACCAAATATTCCAGGGTGTGAGACCTGTCAGGCAAAATTTAAAGCTGTCAGGACCGTCCAAAGGCATGCCACTGTGCAAGCAATTAAGAAAGGTGCGGTTTTCACGGTTGGTATTTTTTAATACTGGAAGCGATAAAAATCCTCTTGCAGTCCATCTTTGTATGTGATTACTACGACCAGAGAAGCAAGATTGTAATGATGTCTTCGGCTCGTTCCTGATCGCCAACGTTCGACCCAAAACCTACCCCCATCACAACCACAGTGACGCATCGCAAAAGGAAATCGTATTTTCTCCTCACATACAAAGATGTTCTGTAAGAGGATTTCGACTCAGGCATCCCCAGTAGTGAAATTTCCCACCTGCAAACTGCAAATAGCAAGCGAAAATAAACACGGCACCCAAACTCGCTCGTCAATGGGGAACAATAGAAGGGTAGTTTCAATTGCGGTTGCAGAACCCCAAGCATGCAAACTGCAACAAGACCAACAGGAAAACAAGAACAAGAACAACAGGCAAATAAGAAATCAATGAACATGCAAGAAGCAACCATGAACCAATGAACCAACAATGTCGTTGAAGAACAATATTGCCCACATTGACTGGAGAGAACATTGCATGTAGAAAAAACCCAGAAGAAAATGTATTGTAACAGGCCTGTTAAGTAAACATTTAAGGCTGTGAAGGCTGTTAGGTAAACATTGCTCTGTAAACATTTAAGAAAGAATGCAGTGTGGCAGGTCTCTTACGTACGAAAAAACATTTATTATATTATTTTACAACAATAATAAAAAAAATTAGTAACAATAGTTCGAACAGTAGAAGACTATGTAAAAAAAAAATTATTCAAAGGACAAACTAATATGAAGTCAACTTATAAAAAACTAACTATCTATCTTCAAAACTTTGGATATCCAAACATTTCAAGAAAAAAATAACAATTCATAAAGACCGTATATGATCAAACAACTTTGGATATGCTAACATATCAAACATTGGGAATAGCAAAGCTCGCAATAAGACCTCCAATCTGTTATCCAATCAGATCATGACAGATATGGTATTTTTTATTATATAAAAATCAATGTTTTTAGTTCCCTAGCTCCAATAATAGATATTATGTAAATATTTTTAGTCAAAGGACAAACTAATATGAAGTCAACGAATTATCGATCGCTATAGTCCCTCTACGCCTTCGGCAGGGAGTAACAAGAGTAGTTGCAAAACAATAAACACGTTTTTGCCTTTCAGTGCGATTAAAAACACATATAGTTTGTTCATGCAATTTAGAAAATAGATAGTCTATTCACGAAGTTTGTGATCTTAGTTGCTAGTGGTCAGTTACTTCACTTACTTTTACCAACATCTTCAACAAAACATTGCACTTTATGCTAGACCACCAGGGCACTTTCAACAACGTGTTGGTTAAGGGAACCCATTGACTGGGATTAGGTTGTTGGATTTTTGTTTCAAGCTTGCACATCGACATCATGATCACGAGCGAATCATTGCATTGGTTACTTCAATACTTTGATAAGCGACCACCGTCACTACAACACTGCCACAACATTTGTTTTAGCAAGTTGATACATCAACCATTTGTGTTAAATAAATTGCCATCTTTGGAGGGAAACTATCCAAGGGTCGCCATTACTGTAAATAAACTAGCTACCTTGACGTGTACAAACCCGTTAGAATAAATGCATATACAATGGCCGTTTGTTACAAGTAGTGATCCACATTGTTGATTTGTGGCATATGGTTAGTAAGAACCATGATAAATTGTTCTTTGACCAACGAACAACTACTAAAATATTCAGTCATTGTTACAATGTAGCCATTGTATTTTTTAACTTCTACCTTAGAGCTTAGATATGCCAAATTGACATGGCAGAGTTGTAATTGTACATTGTTATTTATCTCTGTAGGTATTGCGCATGCTACACACGCTTGTTTAAAATAGTAATTGAAAATGTTGATATTCTATGTGTTGAAACCTTGGACAAACCTTCTAAGATTTGAGAAACATGTCCTCATGTCATATACATTATTTTTCATTATTAGTCCCTGCAAAGGGAATATAGCAATGAGTTTGCTATTGATTTGACATTAATTTGCCTTGTATTTTAAATTTATGTGTGTGGTGTAATGTTTAACTTAATAAAACAAATATATATTTTTTAATATAATAAAAATATTTTTTTTTCTCATTTCTCATTGGTTAATATATTCCAAGTCTTATTGTTGCCTTCACGTATTTTAATATTTGAAATTAATTACATAATCAATAAATTTGGTTATAAGTACCTAATACCTTTTATATAAAAAATTAAGAAAAAATGTAAAAATGCCATGTGTTATCTCATTATTTTTTATTTTTTAAAAAAAAAAAAAAACGGTTATGTTGCATTAATGGGTTTTCAGGCAAGCCTGAATCCGAGAAGTTACATTCACGAAGAAGGTTGGTGACCTCTAGCAGTGCAACCAACCTTCTTGTGAACGTCTTAGGAAACCCATCCCATTTGCTTCTCGAACTAGTCGTGAAAATGACAAAGTACTTACATGAGTAAATTCTTACAAATTGTGAGCAAAGTAGAAGACAGAAGCAAAGCATTAATCCGAGGGGGATGAAGATTTCCCGTTTATGTAGGGGTCCAGCTTTTTTATGTAGGGGTCCAGCTTTTTTTTTGAGATCCTAAAGAAATCTTGGAGGCGCCTCCTTTTCTCTGCTTGGCTTTACTGTTTGTCTTTCGCCCTCTGGTAAGGGGTGGGGATGGATCATTGTCTTCCGGTCCAAAAGTTTCCTCAGAGACTGAAACAACCAGGCATTGGAAGAAAGGAGTTCGAGGCCCGGAAACCTTTCTTTGGGGGTGGTGGATTGGGAGGCTATCATCTGGGAGGATCTTCACGCTTGGCTGTTGTTATACGGTTCCTGAGTCTTCATCTTCATTGAGCATCAAAGGCGTTTTTATTTACAGGGTTGCCCCTCCTGGCAGGTGAGTGGCAGCCGGGGGCACAGGCTGAGTGGATCCTTGCGCCTTGGCCCTTGTAGATGATTAGTTACTGGTTGAAAATCAAGTTCTTTGGCTGGTCCCAACTCCTCTAAGGCTTTGGCTGACTTAGGTACAAAATTAAGTAGAAGTAAAGCGTGGCACGGAGGCATAAAGGAATCTGTTTCGTAGTCCAGCTCTTGAATGAATTTGCCATTCCCGAGGGAGGGTTAATATTAGCTTAGGAAGACCTTTCGAGTTAACCAACACATGTCGCGGCCTTGGTGGTCCCCCTTTAGGTTCCATATGTCGAAGCGCCCAAGCATTTCCCTATGTCCTCAAGATCATCCCCGAGGAGGAGGTGCAAGGTATGAAGCCTAACTTAAGCTTGAGGCTGCGGTGATCGACTTGAGTTGAAATCTAGAGTCCGGGGGCTAAGAATAGTCCTCGACCCCATGAAATAGGGTCGGTCAGCTAGATCACGGTCTTCTTTGCTCGCAAAACCAAAGACAAAAAACCCCACTCACGCGAGAGCGAGTAGCTTTCCTTGTATCAGCGACTTCAACTATCATCCATCCATACCTCCGTTTGGGGCTACTGAGCCATATCAAGTAAACTTCAGGTAAGAGAGTTTTAAAGAGGAAGATTGCAAAGGCCCCTCACGGAGATTAACTCCAGTGAGAAGGGACCTCCTCCATCTTCTTGACAAACTTAGGCGTGGAAGGAGGCTTGGTTTGGGTCTTACCCGGTATAGCAGATAGCTTCCAACGGTCATTTCCTATCTTTGCGGTAGTCTGAGGCCATGGCCGAGGCGACTATCGGCTCGCGGGGCCAGCTACGCATGCAAAGTCTCGAGTCGGCACTTTCTGAAGGGGCCAGTGGTACACTCTCCCCAATGGTGGGCCAATTAAATTTTGCTCCAATTCGCACCCACAGATACAACCGGTAGGATCGTATGCATCAGCGCCCACCCAACCAATGGCCCAGACGCTACTGCAATTTCCCTCTCACAAATCCGAAGAAAAAAGAAGGAGCTGACTAGGAGTTTTAGACCCTAGCGTTAGTCTCTCGACTTCGTCATCTCAAAGAAGTCAAGATTAGTTATCTCATTATTACTATCCATTTATTTTCATTATTATTGCATTTCAATAAACTTGGTTATAAGTACCTAGTACCTTTTATATCAAAAATTAAGAAGAAAAAAGTAAAATGTATTGTTCTCTCATTATTACTATCCATTTATTTCATTATCTCATTATTACTATCCATTTATTTCATTATTATTGCATTTATGTTTTTCTCTTATCATTAATAAAAAGTGTACTCCTACTAAATTAATACAAAATGATATGCATATAATTATGTATGATGACATATGTGTAATTTCTTTTTTAATAGTAATTTTGAATTTCTTTTAAATGAATATAAATTAGTAAAAATATAGTTAAAGATAAAACTTAAAATGATATAGACGAAAACTTATATATATATATATATATATATATATATATATATCTTTCCTTTTTAATAATGATTTTGAGCTTTTCTTTAATAAAGAAAAATAATAATTATAGAAAATTGAGGATGGTTTTATAGTAAATTGATGATTGTTGGGACACTCTAAATATATATATATATATATATATACATATATATATATATATATATATATATATATATATATATATCTTTCCTTTTAATAATGATTTTGAGTTTTTCTTTAATAAAGAAAAATAATAGTATAGAAAATTGAGGGATGGTTTTTATAGTAAATTGACAGTTGTTGGGACACTCTAACTAGTTCAATGATCCCATCTAGGTACATTCCATTTCCAAATTTACTTGGTTGGGACTAAGCTACCATGCAGCCCTTGTTAAATAAAGTAACTTAATTGAAGCATGTCGATGAAACAACGATCATTTTATAAAATTACGTATAAAATATTTAAGAAATAAGATACAAACGGTGTAATATTTTCCTTGACATTTATAAGTGAAATTTATTACATGCTAATAACTATGTCATGGAGTCACCACAAAAAGTAATATATATATATGCAAGGCGGTAAAGAGAATATATTAATCGGTGTAGATAAATCCAGCGGAGTTACAAAAAAACAACCATGGAGGACTGTGCCTGAGTTCTTCTCTATGAGGACTATTACAAAATTTGGGGTGTTCAGATATCCCCTTTGCTTACAACAAATATTGTGTGGAGAATTTCCTACGTATATTCTACAGAAGGAGCAGCTTATAAACACAAAACGACAAAACATGGATCTATTTGAGATTAAGGGCGATTCACTTAGACCTTCTTCTCCGCAGGATTGCTGCTCATTTCTCCTAGGATCAGGAGGGGGGCACATTCAAATCGGGCACGATTAATCGAGTTGGACTGGACATTCCTCGAATATACTTGCTGAGAGTCCGAGTTGCTTGTTGGGGCTTGCATGTCATCAACTTGGTCCAACCTGAGTAGAAGAGTGTCAATCTGTACCCGATTAGCAACAATCTAGCTTCTCTGCGCTTCACTTTCATCCTGTAGCTTGCTGATCCAAAAATGATGATGGGATAGTGTTTCCATTTCGAACGCCCTGTTGGCACTTAGTGCTCCCAATTTCTCTCGGAGGTTGTTGCATCCTCTGCATTCAAGTTCCCAATTGTCTTCTGGCCAGGAGTCTGAGTCTTCCTGCCCATAATTCTCCTGTTTGCTGCTCATTTCTCCTAGGATCAGGAGGGGGCACATTCAAATCGGGCACCTGATTAATCGAATTGGACTGGACATTCCTCGAATATCCTTGCTGAGAGTCCGAGTTGCTTGTTGGGGCTTGCATGTCATCAACTTGGTCCAACCTGAGTAGAAGAGTGTCAATCTGTACCCGATTAGCAACAATCTAGCTTCTCTGCGCTTCACTTTCATCCTGTAGCTTGCTGATCAAAAAATGATGATGGGATAGTGTTTCCATTTCGAACGCCCTGTTGGCACTCAGTGCTCCCAATTTCTCTCGGAGGTTGTTGCATCCTCTGCATTCAGGCTCCCAATTATCTTCTGGCCAGGAGTCCAAGTCTTCCTGCCCAGAATTCTCCCGTTGCATTTCTCTGTCCCCGGAGGAAAGGTCGGAATTGGCCGGTTCTTGCGAATTCTACATAGGGCCCAGGTGGAGAAGTGAACGCGAGAGGGGACGAATAAGGGGTTGCTCAACAAGATGTGGAAGGAGGGTCAGGAGAATGGAAAGAAGGGGACTCCAAGCTCTGCAGATGGGCAGATCCCAACACCGAACACCCCAAGGAGCTCTTGAATACTACGGGAATGCCTGTAAGGTGACGAAGAGGCTGAGATAAAAGCCAGGAGGGACTGGGCAGACATACGGGTGAATTGGATTTCCCACGAGGGCTGCTTGATTGTTGAGGAGGGAGATGACGAATGAGCCTGCGAGATTGTGGGAAGAGTACAGTACCTAGCACTGATCGATGCCATGGAGGGATGTCTGACAGTAGGGGCGATGAATCAATGATGGAGGTGAGAGATTAGAGTGTCATGTCCACACAAGTGAGCCGAGTATACCGGATTTCCCATGCGAAGAGGATAATTCGCCCTGCTTGAAGGTGAAGCCTGTTATCCCTGATTTTTAGGGATAACTAGGAGATCATGTCTCGAGGCCCACAGGTCCTAGACATGGAGTACCGAGAGCAGGATTGACCTGAGCATGGCCCTGGAGGGCCCATCCTTTTCTTCTTCCATCAGCTTTGTCTTGGCAGCAGTAGCAACATCCATCACCATCGGCTTGGTCTTGTATCAGACGAGGTTCTTGCTCTATGAGGTAATTGGTCTAGGTATCATGGTATGTGTCACTTTTGATCATTAAGACCTTTAAATATATGCATCTGATTTCTTTTATCTCTAACAACTGCTTGGATCTTACATTACCCCACTTGACCATGCTCTGGGAGATTGACAGGGTATCCTAGCAAGCATGTGCCCATAGGTCTAGGTGTGCCACTGGGGGATTTTTGAAAAGCCATTGTCCACTCCCCTCATAGCACCATTATTTCATCTTATCTCCCGCTCACTTGTCCCATTCTCCTTGTTCGAGCATTGGGTTGACCTATTTGTAGGATTGCACCTTATCTCGTGGGAAGAAGGGGCTAAAGGCCCAGAAGGTAAAAGCAGCTGGTAAAAGACAAAAGCCTAGAAATAAAACCTTGAGATGCTTCGCCCAGGGATCCCCAAGAAGGCAATAAAAATCCTCTCAGTA
>SNQJ01S0048379.1:0-60119 GCA_010110895.2 Picea sitchensis | reverse complement strand
TTCCTTCATCATGCTCTGGTTTCATCAATTGATCAGCTCAAAACCATTGGTGATATCGGTGTCTTTTTGTGTTTATTGTTTCTTTATCCATATGTTCACAGTTTTAGTTTATTTTTGTTTAATTCTTGCTTGTAGTTTGTTTTTTTTCCTCTAACCCTTCCTTCCATAGCTATCATGCTCTGCAAGACCCAACAGGGCATGTAAGCACCCTCGATTTTCTCACCAGGTGACGAATTGGGTGCGAACAACGATGTTATTACCCATCCAATATGAAACGAGGACATAGCTTCTGACCTCATTACATCAGAACACTGCCACACATATCTCTGATCACATTCATGAGTGGAGGCGATGAAAAAGACTTGTTAAAGCCCCAATCCACAATCAACTATTGGCTTATTGGTTTACAAAATCATTATTTCCTCCCATCGCTAGAGATGTTTCCATGTCCCAAGCCATAACTGAGGAGAAATATATTCGTTGTGCCCAAAAATTAGCTTTTATTTATTCACAGTCAGTTACACTATATGACCCCATTCCCCATTGCTGTGAGAAATCTTATCCTGTGGATAGGCTAAGATCCCCCTTTTACCAATACCCCTTCTTTGGTCCAAAGACAGAAGTAAACACATGGTTTCTACTTTCCCTTTAAATCTAACTCAACCAATCAAGTAAGATAGAAGAAGATTGTGACATACCTTATTGTGATGTCCATCCTCACTACTCCAATCCTTGGGCTTGATCTCCAATATCTTTAACACAAATGAAGTCCTACAAATACCAGCAAAGGAACTCTTCCTCCTACTCTATACGATTAGGAAAAGAAGATATATATATGAAGATTAAAAGGACAATAAACAAGAAAATGTAGAACACATCAACTTGAAGGGAATAGACCAATTTAATATTAATTTGGAAAACAAGTTACAAGCACTTTCAAGACATTTATGATGCTGCAACACCTTCTCCAAGTTCTCCTCATCCATCCCTTGCATGAATCGTTAAATATAAAATGTTGATGCTTCTCTGAGGATCAAAGGTTTGACATCTGAAATCTTCCCCCCTTCACCTTGGAAGTACCTTCAATATATAGGCTTGATAGGCTTAACCACCATGATCTAATGAGGGAAACGGTTGAGGATATGGCTCCTTAAGTTGGGATTAGATCCTAATATAGATCCATAGTATAGGAGTCGACCAAAGAAACCTCATTCCTTAAGGACATGGCCATTATAAAAAGGTGTAAGATCCCATATTTCCCTCTAAGCAGACTGGTGCCCCCCCTAGTGAGAGACAAAGCACCATTTACACTCCCTTAACATGGGAGGGGGATAATCAATTCTCTCTAAGCATGGGTAGGGGAGTACCATCCTTCTAAAATGGTAAAAAATGGTTAAAATTTCCAAGAAAAAGGTGTGTTTTGACTGTCAGATGACAGGGATTCTTCTTCTAACATGACTTAGGGATTGTGAAAAATGTTTATATGGTGTCAACGGGTTGTGACACTTATAAACGTGAATGAGACATTTGGGAAGGTTAATACGACACTTGAGACAATGCATGCAACACTTAACAAGGTGCATACATCACTTTGCGACACTTGCGACACTTAGGGTGTGACACTTAAGTGTGAAATTTTGTGTAACAACAATTCTCCTCGACCATTGATTGACAGTCCTCGAAAAAATTCTGGACCCCATGCAAAGGGTTTGGTTGGTCATGTATCTTCCACCATAGTTGGCCAATTGACTGGGCAAATTAGTCAATTGATCATAGCTAGAAATCCCACCTCTTCTGTGCCCACAACCAATTTGACTCTAACCCATGTTCAGACCTCCGAGGTGAACATGGTTCATTCCAATGCACCGAAGATACCTCAACAATATGGAGGGAAGAAGAAAAATAATAACATTAAGAAAAATAATAATTCTTCTGAATAGACAGGCCAGAAAACCCAAGACCCCAATGTTGGGGAAAAAAACAAAAGAAAGGTAAAATATCCTTGTATAGTGTGTACGAAGGACCAGTTTACCAAATACTTCCCTCTCCTTACCAAGGTCCATCAATATCTTGAGCGAGGGGGATATCCTTCTGAAACGACAATATTAACCAATACTTCCCCCCGAAAAGCAACAAATGGTTGTACAAGTTCTTGCACCTCCAACCGAGGGTAATGCAAGGTAATCAACCGCAAACATTATGATGGTTAAGTATATGGTGGTACTATCCAACATAGTGAATAAATATAACACTCCCGAGGGGAAACCTTCATCTAAGTATCCTGCATCGACTTGACCACCTAATGTCCTTATCACATTAGAGAAAACAACTTTCGAACCTACAATCCTCCCTCCAAATGGGGTACTTCGATGAACTACACATAACCCAAATGCCAAATCAACTCAACATTATAGTATAATGGAATATCTCACCCAAGAAACATGTGCCATGTCAACACGTGAAGTATTGCAGAGCTATCCTTCACAACAAAAAACCTTATTATCATCCATAGGTAGAATCGACCCTTCGGAGTCAAACATTGTTTCCTTCGACATAGAACAGAGTGAGTCACGTCTCTCACACCAACTAGTATTTCAAATCACAGTTGGTTATCTTAACAAGAATATCTTTCATATGGTGATTGACGAATGAGAGACTACTTTCATTATGTATTTTTCATGTTGGAAATCCCTTGGTTCTCCTCAACTCACTACGTCTCAAACCATGTTAAAATATTTTGTTGGACACCTTTTCAAACTCCATGGAATTCTCACCTCTTTATTCATTGAGGTCGGAGGAAAAATTGTTTTTGTAGAAGTCAAAGTGGTCTATACCACACTTGAATATAATATTATCTTGGGTTGCACTTGGTTATATGTAATAAATTTTTTTGCATCCACTGTATTTCACATCATACATTTTCCCCATCAAGGAAATATAGTCACCATCAACTAACTCGATTACTGCATATCTGACTTGCAAGATAATACTAGCACTAATATTCCTTTTATAGGTGATTCTTTTGGGGGGTACGAAGGTGTCGGTATAGGTATGCTAAAAGGTTCATCTCTTATGGGGATATTTCCCCTTCCTACACCCTATACTACCCATATAGATCCTGTGAACATGATCTCTTATGTCACTATTAGATCCCTTGGGTATTTTGACCCTTAGGTGGTACCTCATCCTGAGGATGTTGATTCATATGGAGCTTCCATGCCACTCACCGAGGTCGATATTTTCGATCTTACAATCCCATCAACATCTGTTGATACTAGTCAACAACTCCATCCTCATATGGAATATGATCATCCTACTGCTCTCATATGAGTTGTTGACTCTATGAGTTCACATGACATCCTAGATCCTAACTTGCCTTCAAAAGAGGCCATCCTAGAATTCATGGATTCCATAGAAAATCCAAAGGATGAGGTGATGCATCGATCATATTTTCCTGATTATGAACCAACAAGAGTTATAATGTTGAGATTCAACCGGAGGTTGGGGGAATTGTTTGGGGAATCCAATGAAAACCCTACTCTTAACCCTTTTTCTCCTCGGGTTTCATTTTTCATAACTTTCCAGTGAATTCTCTGCTTCCCCTTCCATCAAAGATTTGTGTTTTGTACTTCCTTCATGTCTTGATGGATTCCATCAAGCAGCTTCCATAGCTCATGAAACCACTCATGATGAGTATCTTCGTATGCAAAAAATCATTCTTATGTGGAATGGACCCACCATGGTGTGCCATATGATGCCAACAATGGCTCATGAGTTCATCGATTATGAAAAATATCCTTTGTCTGAGCCTTGCAATGGGCTCTACTTTGTGTAAACCATCAAGATTCATAGTGCCTTGTACATAGGTGTGTGGTGTGAGTTCTTTTCTATTAGGTATCTTGGGATCCATCATCATCATCGGTGGATTCCCTCATGTTTATTAATGGTATACATCAATGAATGGTGATAATATGGATTCCCCTCATGTCCAACATCATAACATCCATTCACATGAGTGGAATCATACCCATTGGATTTGTGTAGAAGACCCTGGTATCCCAAGAGACATCATCATTATCATCTCTCCTCCTAGGTTGTGATGGAGTCATTCATGAGTGCTTTAGAGATCACTCGGGCATCAAGTCATCTCATTGATCTATATACTGTGACATAGATCCACAGTTTTACTTGGTCATGGATATGATCTCACTTGTGAAATGGATCCATAGTGTATTCTTTCATATCCATGATCAATCAGTTGTGTCATGCATGGATCCACAAAGTACTATTTTGGAGGCTATGTTGAGTTTCTATTACCAAACATGGGTATTCCTGCCTCAAGGATGTTATTATTGTGTAGGACTGATTATATTTTCTTCCCATCCTCCTTCGCCTAAATCTCCATGATTTATTTGTTCGTAAAGTATTTCATTCATCATAAATCTCTTTTGACCTAACACTTTAGGGGGGCACCTATTATACAATTATTTGACACCTGATCACCTTATGGACATCATATAGAGGTTAGCAGGCTGAGACATTGAGTTATGTCACTTTTCCCTTGAGTTTAAACATCATTTTTCTTGGTCACAGGTTGTTCCTTTGCAACTTGTGACCCAAATTTTTTGGTCACGCGCTGCTCTCTTAAAAGTCATGATCGGTTGAAAACTATAAGAATGCAGGGAACGACTGGGTCTATTACTCCCCAATTAGGATTGGTTACAAAGAGATGAGATCAAATTTTAGATTTCTCGTAAGACAACCTTGAGAAGTTTGTTATCTTGAGTGTTTAGATTTATCCCCCATCTTATCTCTATCATCCTATATATTGATGGTATCTCATGGGAAAAGGGACAGAAATAAATAGTAATCTTATATTGTCGGATTGATCATAGAGTTTGGGAAAGGAGATTGGGAAGAGATTTATCAAGTCATTTGATTGTAAGATTCTTATTTTATTAATAGAAAATGCACATGAATTTCCCCCCTATTTGGTTGTATGTGGTTACTATGATTCTTGTAGAGAGTTAATATTTATGTGTTTTCATCTTATATTATTAGCTTTTCTATTAATTTGTGCATGTTATATTTGATCTTGTGAGAGGTATTTGTTTGTTTTTCCATGTGTTCAGATACACATTTGAAAGAGAGAACAACCAAGGAGCATGTAGGGGCAACCATTGAATTACCACATAGGCATCTTATTCCATTATCTCATAGATTTATTCATGTGTTATTTAGAGTCGAGAGAGTCTATTGCTTGTATCTCTATTATGTATTTGGTCTAGGAAGATACTAAGGGAGGTAAATCCTACAGGGTACAATTATCCTACAACAATGGGTGCCAAAATGTAGAGGATGGGGGAAAACTGCGAAAAGTGGAGAAATACCACCTAATAATTGAAATAATGCAACTTGAAGTGGTGAGGAAACTTGTTGATATGGGTATCCCTAGGGTAAACTCAAAGGGTGTAAAAGGGACAAATGAAACATAATTAAATGGAAATGCAATGTATAGATCCCAATTGGAAGAAGTATACATGAATGGGGTAGAAAAATCTCTTAAACACATGGCGGTTAAATGGATATAAAAAAAAGATATTGCAAACATGAAATAATAACCATGGCATAAAAGTGATAAAAAAAAATGAATACAACATTGTAAATGTCATAAACAACGAAGCTAAGATGCTCCTCCTTTGTGAAGAGGGAATAAATAGGGCCAAAATGCAATTTCAAACTTCATTTATGTTCCATGAACTTAGAGTGAGGAGGGTTTCCCTAAAATTTCCATTATTGATCATGGGAGATTGGACTAGTCAAAGAAAAATATGCTTCTTCTAGGTAATTCCTTTCATCCTCCCCTTCATTGTTACCCATTTAATTTTTTAATTTTTTGGATTTTTGGTCTTAGTATCAACCCCATTTTGAGTCTCACCAAGTTATGTAGAATACAACAGAATAAACACACAAAATTCATGCCTATGCCTTCAATAGTTTTCCCATGTCGCAACTAAGGAAGTCTCATTTTCATGATAAAATCATGCATCTATGTGATGCACAGTGGCCCAAAACAATGTGATGGTTAGTGGAAAAGTCACATTGTTGTGCATCATAGGGGACCAAATAATACATTAAAAGTTCAAGTCACTGTGTGAAGGAACAATCACATGATCAATGTGTCTATTAGGATAAAATTTGTGTGAATGGAATGAAAAAGAGCATAAATCTCTTGCAATTATGATGTAGTTGTTCGATATTCTCATAGGTACTAAGTGGTTCCTATCATCTGGAGAGATTTGGAGCATGAAGAGCTCACTATTGAGGTGGGGATATTCACCCAATGTGGGATACTAAAGTTAATTTTTTCCCATTGATGCATATTGGAGTTTGTTTATTGGAGAGGATCATCAGAACGTGGAACCCCGATGGATACTTTAATGTGAAACAATAACAATTGTAGCTAAACCTTCAAGAAATTTATTTTCTAATTAGCCTACAAAAACAATGGGAGGTGATAGACCCTAGGCTATAATGATGAGAGACAACCATGGTGGATGCCATCATATCACATCATTACCATGATGGGATGAAGGAGGATGGATGAAATAATTCTTGTGAGTGAAATTAGTGTTCCTAGGACAAAGGTAGCGGCTTATATGAATTTGAGAGTTTGCAGGTAATTTGTGACCCATTGAATACCTAGAGGACACATGAATCTTGTAGCGATAATCATCATGGAGCATAATATGTATGTGCATGGATTTTACTATATGTGCTTTAGACATAACTCACCCACTACCTCAAGTATGGAAAAGGGGATTTTTTCTTTGGCATAGTGATATGTTGTTTATTCTTTAAGGAAGGTTAATCAATTCAACCAAAACACATGTTTAGGGATGATGAGGTGTAGAGGTTGTGGATGCTACATTGGATATATCTCATGCTCCATCCTAGAGGGCTAGTGGGGAGGGTGTTCTAGTCCAAGGACTTCCTTGACTTGGGAGCAAAAAATTACCAAGAGTGTCCCTACGTGGGGATGGATTTGAAAGGGGATCCAAACCTTTTGATTCCTCCAAGGTAGGGATAGGGACATCTAGGTGAGAATGATGGTTTTTTTTATGAGTTAATTTGAAATATGTATGCATGCATGTATATATTTTTATGCATGTTAATAATACCAATATTGGTGGTCGGATTGTTCTTGTGTAGATGTGGGGCCAGTGAGTTTAATAGGAGAAACACTAAGATGAGGGCCACCACTTGCAATGGTAGTACATGGGGGAAAGACCTACATAGGGGGAGGTTGGTCCAAGACCCAAGGCATAGTGAGTGAAATAGGACACAATTCTAATGTCCATGCTAGAGGATGTTCAAATTCAATTCGAGGATAATGTTAGAGGGCTAGTTTGTTGAAAGTTTCATAGGTATAAAAAACAAGTGGAGACTCGTACTACACTAGGAATCCCATGCTAGAGAAATTTCATGAGAGTTGGAGAGGGGTGAGCATAGAAAGGCCCCACATATAAGGGAATTAAAACTCTTTGATATAATACTACCACCCTAAGGATAGTGTGACAATATAGGGTAGGGTGCCCCTTTTTTTGTAATGGAGGATTGGTATGAATGTTGGAGAAATTACTATTTTCGACAGACTAGTTTAGTGGGAGTTAACTAATTAGTTCTATTTTAGAATTTCTATTTTAGATCATCAATATTATGCTATTATGCATGCATGCATTCTACTATTATGGAATGTTATGTCATATATATGAGTGTATTCCACTCATTCATTATATCATATTTGATCATCATCTATGTATCAATCATCAACTCATTGGAGTAGTGTGAATATATTTTCTCATTCTTCCATATTGAATCTCTCATCCTTTCTTGATAATATTTGTTTTTACTTGCTTTAGCTAGATATCCTGTGTAGGTTTCGATGAAACATTGACATGGTATCAGAGCTACACTTCTTGGAGCAAGCCAGACAAGCAAGAGAATAAGGAAATCAAAGTTTCAAAGAGAAAATCCATGTAATAGACATAGTCGCATCCACTGTCGCACCCTAGACACTAGAAAAGGGCGACCAAGTCTCTCCCAATACACTAGAAAATGGTGACCAACAAAAACTGGTTTCTCTGTCTCTTAAGGGAAGGTGTGACCGCCTCTAAAAACACCTTTTTCTTTGCAATGATTTCTCCCAAATTATTCACTTGTTTCGGAAACAGTTCACATGAGAAGTAAATAGGTCCATTCTGCAAGTGGATTTTCAACTGTTTGGCGAGATTCCTCACTTTTTTCTCAAAAATTAAGTTGGAAAATCATCTCCTGAAACTAATATGAATGTTCACTTAAAGTGCCCTTTTTGTAGTGATTTCTCAGTTTTTCACTTGCAGATTGAGAGTAAATGTCTTAGGGGTTCTTAGAAATAGTGGGAGAGATGGATACAACAACTATTCTACAGTAAAAATTGGTGGTAATCCTCACACCATACAATTATTTTGATTGGAATCCCAAGGCATAATTCCAACTCAGAAGGGAAGGACTGTACAACTTGAAGATGGGGACAAAAAAATAACCTACATCAACAATTGAGAAGATGAGATGGGAGAAATGAAAGGAATAAGCCACATGAATATTCTTGAATTGATATCATCGGATTTATGGTTTTGTGTTGTCGTATGCAATAATCCAAACGCAATCTGGACCACCTTGGAAAGTATGTTTGGAAAGCAGGATGAGATGAGAGGTCATATGCTTGAGGTAGAGTTGAATACTTTGGATCCTAAATTTTTTGATAATATACAATATTTATTTACTAAGTTTAAATATTTGATATTTAGCTTAGCATCTTATGGTATTGATAAGTCTAAAGAAGTGTACCAACTTATTCCAACAATCTTGGCTAAGTTAGGAACAAAATATTCTATCTAGGTTTCCACTTTCCATTCTGGAAGATATCTCATGGGAACAAATTGGAAGATGCCTACCAGGGATCAATTCATTGATCCTCTCATACATGAGTAGGAAAAAGTCATATAGAAGGGCCTAATCAGGGATCCCAAAGCACATGCACTCACCATGCATGATGGAAAATGATCATCCAAACAGAATGAGAAGGAGAAATAGAACGAGAAGGAGGGATATTCCAAACCCTTCAACAATTCTTCAGGTTCTATCAAACGTAACTGGAAGGAGAAACAGAACTAGAAGGAGGGATATTCCTAAACCCTTCAACAATTCTTCTTCTGTGTTCAAGACTCTTTAGATTCAAGAAGAAGAAAAAAGGGAAAAGCAATGCACTTTCACTGCACAACAATCATGAAGAATCCACATGCATGAAGAACAAATTGATCTTATGGCACACACACTTCAACATAACAACCTTAGAAACCTCATCTGGAAAGAGGGAGTCAAGAAGCAGGAGGAAGAATATCATGCTCCTAAAAAAGGTAATAATCATGCTCTGTTGAAATTTTCATTCATCATGTAATCTTCACAACATTCAAGCAAGATCACATCATACATAGCAAAAGGAAAAAATAAAGTTTTCTTTGAGTTCATGCTCTAGACTTCCTATTCTTATGGGGGATGATATTCCAGTAGTAGTAGCAGGAGAATGGAGAGTGAAACTCCATAATGGAAGTTGGAGAATCAAATGTTCTAAATCTTTCTATGAATCTTCTCTTATTTTATTAGATCACTCAAAAAGGTAAAATGTTGAATTTACATCAGATTCTGTTACTAAGATGAGACAAATGACAATTCAATCCACAGTAATCAGAGGTGGATCACAAGTCAAGGTTGTATAAATTACTAATTTTCCATGATGACTCCTCTTTTCTAATTACACATAAGGAGAGCATTTTATGCACCTCCACTACAACATTCATATATTCTTGTGCTTCCATTAACTTCAGACATAAGAGATGATTCCATACACTAAGATTCTGCATACGGAAATAAACAAGCAGTACAACTAGATAAGAAGCCAACGATGAAGCTTCAATAGATGTCCAAGAAGGCACAATTCACACTTCAAGCAACATGTATCCTTGTAGGGAATCCATTAGATTCGAGGAGGACTTGATCTCAACATGATGAGCCTTCTCATGTACTTTCATCTTATGAACCTGCGATGCCCATGCATTGCTATATGGTTCAATCTATTGATCCAAATACCTACAATAAGGATGTCGAAAATCCATTATGGAAAGCAACCATGCAGAATGATTATGACTCACTCTTAGAGAATCAGACTAGTGATCTAGTTCCACTTCCACCTATAAAGGAATATTTTCAAATGCAGATGGGTCCA
Source organism: Picea sitchensis (assembly GCA_010110895.2). NCBI lineage: Eukaryota > Viridiplantae > Streptophyta > Pinopsida > Pinales > Pinaceae > Picea > Picea sitchensis. The sequence goes on along the minus strand of SNQJ01S0048379.1, from coordinate 49,795 downwards.
TAGGATCAAGAGGTATAAGGCTAAATAGGTTTCCAAAGAAATTCATCGGATCCATAAATATTTCTACATCTTCACGAAGACTTTCAGTGAGAAGAATTTTCAGACTTTGTGGGATCGTCTTGGATTGAAGAACACAATTTCCTAGAAACTACCTTTTCTTCTTTTGATGCATTGTATTTTGAGGGGGGTTTTTGTTCCCACATGGTTTTCCCTCTTTCCTCATTTTTATTCAGTGTTCATTAGTTGCATTGTACATGATTACTTAATATGGCCTACTAGCCGGGACTCAGTTTTTACTCCATAGTGATGTTTGGGGGGGGATGTTGGAGAAATTACTATTTTCGGCACACTAGTTAATTGGGAGTTAACTGACTAGTTCTATTTTAGATCATCACTATTATGCTATTATGCATGCATGCATTCTACTATTATGGAATGTTATGTCCTATATATGAGTGTATTCCACTCATTCATTGTATCATATTTTATCATCATCTATGTATCAATCATCAACTCATTGGAGTAGTGTGAATATATTTTCTCATTCTTCCATATTGAATCTCCCATCCTTTCTTGATAATATTTATTTATACTTGCTTTAGCTAGATCTCTTGTGCAAGTTTCGATGAAATATTGACAATGAAAAGTTTTGGGAGATATAGAAATTTGATGATGTAAAAAAACATGTGTATGTGTGTGCCCACACACACACACACACACACACGTGTGTGCGCACATGTGTGTTGGTTGGGGTAGGTGGTGGTGGTGCGCAGGTGTTATGATCTCATAATGATGCATGCTTATGTGTTTGGCATGGTTTATTTATAATATGACGAGGCATATCTACACGTTATGCATTTTTCTTTCCTACTTGTAATTTAATGTGAAATGTACCTTTCTAAGACCAAATTTGTTATGTTATATACATAGGTTTTGCGATTTCTAAAAACATGGATAAACACAATGTTATCAAACTAATGTCATAGTAGTCTAATTGGTAGATATATCCTCAAAGACAAGTGTTGGTAGATATATCCTCATAGCCAACAAAACGAGGCTCCCCCTCGAATAACACTACTTGCGCAAATTTTCTCGCACTCTCACTAAAGATTGACACAATGTTCTTAACTAATTTATCATGTCCCTTGACTTCTTATTGCTAAGAAAGACCTTTTATTTTACTCCTCACATTCTTAAAAATCTTCATATTTACATCCTTGATTGACACATTATATTTCAAGCCTTATACATCACCCTTATTATCATATTACACCAAATATCTAACTTCTTCTTTGATACATGATCCACTTTTCTTTTTTTTAATTCCTTTCATGCCTCCCTATTCAATTATAGATTTATTTCATAACAGTTTTTCCATGCTATTTCATGTTATGACCTTAGCTTTATTCCAAAAGAAAGTATATCACTTTTTTCCGATTATCCTTTTCCCATGGCATCTTTATTTTTATTATCTTGGTATTCACTTTATCATGGATTAATTTCCTTATGTTTTGAAGTTACTATACCATTTTCTATGTGCTTGATAAAGTCATGCAAGCCATTTCCTTTATGGTTTGACCTAACTCATAAAGTTGAAACCTTTCCCACGTATGAATTCATGTAAGAGATGCACTAACCAATCCACGTAAGATCCATGAAGGATACAAATATGTGAGCATAATACTTGAACGCATATGTTGTATTTGAAGATTTCGCAATTTATGTCCCAAGAATCGGCAACGTGTACAGTTACAAATGCCTCAGAGCGCAGTATTCTTTTTGAAACTCAACTACAATTGTTCCATTCCACAACCAAGGAGTCGAACATTATTTCATTCTCTCATGCATTTTGGGTTCAACATGATTTCTTTGACAGTTTAAGCGCTGGGGTCGAAGGTTAGAAAAGATAAAAATGATAATGCTGAGAGAAAAACCCAATTATTGTCATAATTGGATGGACATGGTAGCAACACAAACGTTGAAGAGGCCACAGTGATTCTGGTTTGCACAACTAATTCGCTCGATAAAATAAATGAAATATGATCACAGAACTCTATGTTATTGAAGAGTGGACATCCGGAAATTTGTTAGCTTCATTTTTCTCCGTTGCTGTACAAAGTTTTTTTTTTCTTGAGAGAAGTTTGAACTGACTGATGCATGTGCAAATAGGATCATATGGTGCAATTCTTCTTGGTTAATGTCATGTAGAATGGAAGTTGGTTAATGTCATGTAGAATGGAAGCATACAGGGAAGGAAAGATGCACTTAGGGCTATCTAGAACTTATCAATAGGTTATACAAACGTCGAATTAATTGTGGATACAGATGTGGTTGAGTTTTTACTATTTATGATTGATGTTTGTTCCTTATGACATCTGAAATCCTTGACAACAACTTCAAGCTCTAAAAATCTTCCTTTCTAGATAAAATTGCATGGTTTATCAAGCCAATATCTTAATTGATGATTACCGCTGAAGGCTTGAGTCAAAAAGTCATTGTCTCGATCTCTCTTGGTGTTCAGTTTGTTTCCTCACTGGAGTTTAAGGGATCAAGTGCTAATTGTGCCTGACTGTCTTATCTGCATTCAATCAATTTGATGAGTTTTTCAGTGGGCAAGTAAAAAATGGGCCACCAATCTTCCATTCGGCTTCAATTGGATCTGTTTCAGAAACCTGGTTAACAGTAACACTGTCAAATCTCCCCTGAATAATTTCACCCTCTGAAAAGGATATCTGCAAACCTCTTTCACTCACCACTAGTGAATTAGAGAAAAATTGGTTAGAGTCCTTTATTAGGATTTCCTTTTTTTCCCGCAGACCTGCATTGCAGAAACTCGCATTTTCATAATTTAAATCTGCCATACATAAATTCCCCACCTCATCTTCATTCATTCGACAATGATTGGCATCAGCTTGGATAGTAAGCATTTCATCTTTCAGAATAGCTCTATTACTATCACTTCCCCTCCCATTATTTTCCGCAGTTTTCAAAGCCTGTTCCTCAGACTCTTTCATTAAATACAGATTCCATTGCAAATCATGAGTCAGTCGAACTTCTATTCCTCTCACCCTACTGACGTGAACATTCCCCTTCTCATCCATGTATGTTCGAACAGGAGGATCCGAGTTCCCATCAGAGGCTTCGTTTTGAGGTTAGACATCACAATTACCAGAAAGCATGGATGAATTGCATTGGAAGCTTAGGCAAGAGAAAATATGAGGCTCGTATTGCTGACATCTTGGTGGATAGGGTTTTTCTCCACGATACCACAAATGGTTCCGAATCAAGACTTGGCAGGGTGGCTCTGGCTTTGCTCAAGCGATCAAATGAATATTTCCCTGGACAACTACCATCGACGAAATTATAATCTCTGGCTAAATATTATTACATGCGGGCTGAGAATCTAGGATATATGTTTTATAATCCTAAATGTACTTGGATTAATTGTACAAAATTGTAATATCATATTACATTGTAATATGGTAATACTATATTATTACAATGTAATATGGTATTACCATATTATGATATACCTGTCAGCTATTAAAAGAAAAATGAGAACATCAACACATATAATTACAAGAAATAGTTCACAATTTGTAACCAATGTTCACTAGTTCAAAATTTGTAACGATTTTACTTCATTATTTAGTAAAAGGAAGAAAATCTCGAGCTTAAAATGAACCTAAGTGATGGAACTTCTTTTCAAACAATATAAAATGAACAACAGACAGTGGGGACTTTTTCTGATTTTTTTTTGAAGAAGATATTTTTAGAGAATTTTTTTTGAGAGAGAACTTTGACAGAAAATTAAAAGATAGATATGTTTGGAGTGTTGTGAGAATGATTTCTATTCATTCTTCTTTTACATCTTCAGCAGGGATTGACAGAATTGTCGGCAGCAGGGGGTCTTGTGAAGCAATAATAAGGATAAAGCGAGGATGAGCTTGTTGTCCTTCATAAGGTAAAAGTTTACTTGTTAGTTTGTTGTATTAAAACTTGATTTTATTCGATGCTAATCGATTTCTATATGCAGGTTTTCTCCTTGTGATCTTCCACCATTGCTTCATTCCACTCCCTCAACTTTCTTTTTTTTCATTTTCCGGCTTGGTCTTTCTATTGTACATTGTGAGGAGTTGTAGATTTAAAAAATTTATGAATTTGTATGGGAAACCTTTTAAATGAAAATCACTCTAAACTATCTCTTTTATTTTTCTTTAAAGTCCTCAATTTTCCTATCTTTATTAATTTAACACTTTGAATTCAGAATATAAAAAAAAATAGATAAATTCAAAATCACATAATGCACTGGATAATAGATGTATATATATTTCTTTCTTTCAGTGTTTTAAAGGTATAAGTTTTTGTTATTTTTTTTAATTAATTATGTTTTAATTACTATGGATAATAGATGTATATATATTTCTTTCTTTTAGTGTTTTAAAGGTATAAGTTTTTGTTATTTTTTTGTAATTAATTATGTTTTAATTAAAAGAATGTTAAGTAACAATCCTTTACACTACTTTTCAATTAATGTTTTATAAAAAAAAAGGTTGGTAGTTATTAAATCAACTTTTGTTTATTAAACTAATCTTTTAGTCACTTCAACTTTTTCTTTTTCTTTTAAAAAAAAAAATACAAATCAAATGTTTCTTTTATTTATTTGAACTCACTTTATTAGATTTACATTTTTTTATTTCAAATGTGTAAGTTCCACATAGAATTAATAAATTAATAAATTACATAAAAATTAAATATTGTTAAAAATTAAAGTTATAAGGCAAATGAATCCATGCTTGGACTATAGGTTAGGGGAAAATTGGCCTAGAGTTCAATGCACTTTCTTGTCCGGGGCTTTAAGCCTAGGGTGATAATCACGTCTCTTCTCGCCTAGCCCCACGAGAGGTTGAAATGTTGATGTTGAAGACTCTCTAGTCTCTTGACGTCAACAACACGGTTCATAGAAATTGTAAAAGTTTTTGAACTACATGATGATAAATCTAGGAATCAGGGTGAATGAGAAGATGGTGGATGTGAAAGGAGATTGCAACAACAAGAAAGTCAATAACAACTTCATATTCAACTTGATTATTGGTTGTGGGGCCCAATAAAACACATATGGAGTGAAGTAATGTATGTTGTGATGAGTTAATGAACACATCACTGAGCCAAGATTCTAAATACCATGACTCATACCATCAACAAAGCCAATGTAGTGTGGCACCCATGAAACCATTTGAACAAGCAATGTTGAGAAAGAAAAGTATAAGGTGCAAAAAAAAATAAAAACTGAAAGAACATGGAAAAATAATAATCATTATTTAAAAGCATGGGTTGATGGATCTTTCTACTTAGGAATATAATTTCTTCAAGTGCAACGCATTGACCCGGGGTCCCTTGAATAGTCCACCATCTAGGTAATAAAGTTCATATGCCCCCCTCACTAAAAAACATTGAACAATGTAGGGGCCTAGCCATAGTGGTTGAAACTTTTTGGGCCTAAATGTTCTTTGGCTAGGTTGAAGGAAAATACTATATTACCTTTGCGAAATTATAAAGAGTGGACCTATTGATCATCATTGGCCTTGGAGTGATTCTTCGTGACCTCATTAATTTCTAATTTATTTTTCTAGTCTTCTTTCAGACATTCCAAGGTTATTAATCATTGTTCCAAGTTTGTGGTGTTAGGGAGGGATTCATTTGTTAAGTGGAGAGGGAGAATCTCTCCTTCAATATTGGGTAAAACTACCTCTATGTCATTCATGATATGGAAGGGAGAAAAACCTATGGAAAAGTTGACATATTTATGATAAGACCATACTATCGAGAATAACATGTGTTGCTAATTGTTTTTATGTTTGTTTCTATCCATTAAAGCATTTTTTGGGGATTTTTTTGATGGCTTCAACTTAGCCATTAGCTAGAGGATAGTACAGACTAGAGAAATCATGTGTAAAACCCAATTGTGACGCCAATTCATGGAAGAATAATTCTTGACATGCATTCCGTGGTTAGAGACTAGCAGTTTAGATGGTGTCGTTAAAAAATAAATAGTGTTGGACATGGTATTATGTTGTTGGAATTAATGTCAAGAATATCTATATGGTATTTTCATTATATGTCTTTGAGATCCTAAATCTCGAGAGAGATAATGTAGTAGGTTGCAGAGAAGACATAGCACGAGGTGCAGAGGAATCTTGTATAAACCTAAATCTGAGAAGAGATAGCCTTATGATTGGATAAATAGAGTGCATAAAGGAGCGCATTGACACAAATCTAAGAAGTAAGAACCTTAATTGAATATTAGAAGAGATGATGCATTTGAAGGAACACATGAGACAAATTTCTATGATTGAAGAAATCCTTTTGTAAAGGATCGAGTTACATGAGTCGTTCATTCTTAGTTAGAAACAATCCAGGATTTTTAGATCAAGGTGAAGTCAGAGGTTGGGAAGGATTAAATATCAACCGTTAGATTAGAATTATGGACCATTGGATCAAGTACCAAATAAGTTACTTCGACACTTTGACACTTTTCCACTTTGGCGATTATTGGAGACAAGGAAGGAGCTTCAGATGGTTTCCCAACTGTTGGATCAAGATTCCATTTGGAATGGAAATGTTGAAATGTCGGATCACACTAAAGGAAACAAGGTGGTCAACTGTGGAATTGAACACTACGGTGAAAAGGATTCTGAAATAGGTAAGTTTACCCAAAGGCCAAAGCCCCAAATTCATGAACTATCGTCGATCGTCAGATTAGAGGAAGAACAGGAAATGCCTTCAATCATTTATCTGGAGTGAAAATATTGAAACAATTAGATCGCGCTAAGGAATATGGTGGTCAACTTCGAACTTGACCTACTCCAGTGATAAACAACTCAGATAAACCAAGAACTCGCGAACACCGGAGTTCTAGAATAAACAAAGGCCATAGGATCAAGAAAATTGAAAATCTACGGTGATAGATCTATTCGACACTTCGACAATTCGGGAGTAATAGATCGAAGTCTCAAAAGTGTCATATTCCCAAAGTAACGAAAAGTCGTCAGATCAATAAGAAACTTCAGATGAACCGACGACTGTTATACCCAAGAGGAAGACATGTGACACATAATAAGGCCCACGTCTGCAGAACCATGTCAGCAATAGATGACATGTGGCCCAATCAAATGGTGACAAGTGTCAAGGTCGATGTGGAACATAAGGAATTTAAAAGTCACAAATCATGGTGATACGTGGGACACACATTAAGAGTCCACATCATCATAAGTGACATAATCATACCATGTCACTCCAGGATTACTGCCTCCGGGAATGTCGAGCTTCTCATACCAGCAAAACTACTCGAAGAACCGAAGGTCGAAGTCAAGAATTAAATTTTGGCCATTTATCTAATATCCTCAGGAATATTTCTCGACCTTTCGATCGAGTACAGTGGAAGGATAGCATAAGGAGTAATAAAAAATGATAGCAAGTGGTCACCACAACTTTATGACTTATTCGATAGGTAAACACTCCGGAGGGATTGAAATATCTCATAGTTCGAGTAGCTCGGAGCCCCAGAGTCACCAATAGTGAAATACCAGGAGAGAGAGAGATCCTTTATGACCAAGTATATGGTCCTAGATCCTGGACATGTGAATGTTATCAAGAAGGGAGTATTGATACACCCTTCGGTAAAATTCTCTTTGGAAGAGTTGGAAGACTGCAAAGTTTGAAGTCCCAAAACGACGAAGTCCCAAAGTGAACGAGAACTGTTGACTCAAATACAGATTAAGTCTTGGACGTCAATTTGTTTGAAGCCTCTAGATAAGCCAAGATCGTCCATCCAACAAAAGATTAAATATTGATCGCCCAATCTATTAGTGAATGCATTATACACACTTCAATGAAACGTACTCTGGGAGGATTTAATGACTTTAAAGGTCAGAAGTCCCAAAGGACGAAGTACCAGAGAAAATGGTTTCAACACCGGTCATGTGATAAGGTAAATAAGATAAAGGGGCTAGAATTAAATAATCCATCGTACGATTGAATATGGTCCCACGTAGAAGAATAGAGGCAGAATAAGAATGTACTAAGAGAATAATGTGAAATAGATAAGACCATGGTTTTGAGCGCATGGTCACAAAGGGAAGTTGATGGAAGGAAGATCCTATCTGCAAAATTTGAATATGAAAATCAACAATCTAGATTAAATCACATACAGGGATAAGCGCATGGATCTAGTCACCGGTTGCATGCAGAGAAGAAAAGGTTTACTGCCTTTAGATTTGGTTCTTGAGAACTATTACACCCATATAGGTTGTTAGAGCTCTATGTCATGGACAAAGTTAAGCCTGAATGCAATGCATAGGTCCTTGGACACCTCATTATGGATTTGATTTGTAATGAGTCAAATTACATGCTTCCATAAATGTGGGTTGACTTGAAAACTAGTGCCAATTAAGAATATTATTCTTAATTAAAAGAGATTGAAAGAAGAACCAAGTTCACCCAATAAACTTAAAGGATAATAGTAAAAGAATAAATTAATTATTAAAATAACATAGTTGTTAATAAATGAAATGGTGTGATGGTTCATTATTAAAAGAAACAATGGTTCAAATGTCATACCTTTTGGGGTACTATATAAACAGAAAGGTATGGTGAAAGAAAGGTGTCTATGTAGTCTAGATTAGAATATCAAAGAAGAAGAAGAGTCCAAGAAGAAGAACCAATGATACTTATGCAGTGAGGGTGGAAGGGAGGAGCAAGGAAGGATTCATATCCTAGGTTTGGTTCCCTAAATACAAGGGAGTTGATGCTTCCTAGGGTTGGTTCCCAAAAACAAGGGAGTTGGTGCTTCCTAGGGTTGGTGCCATGAAGAAGGGGGTTTGTGTCTCTAAGAGTTGGTGCTCTAAAAAGGATTGGTGGCCTTCAGTATATCATATTACTCTTTATAAAACCTTATAATTTATGTTAATTATATTTATATAATTGATTTTAAATACAAGTCCATTGTTGATATATTGTGACGATTAATAAAATAACAAAGTAATTACTATTTGTTTAAAAATCTAATACCAATTCACCCCCCCTCTCATTATTTCCAACAATTGGTATCAGAGAAAGTGCCTTCATCACAATCTAATAACTGGAAGGTAGATCCTGAAAGAAACAAACCAACAAGAGGGAATGTCTTCCAACAAAGCACCATTGTTTAACGGAGGTGGTTATGCTCTCTAGAAAATAAGAATGAAAAGCTACATGTTGGCTCTTGGTTTTGATGTTTGGAAATATTTTGTAGGTGGTTACACTACACCAGCTACTCCACCCACAGATACTACGGGGAAGAATATTTGCAATGACAACTCAAGAGAAGTTAATGCCATTCTAGGAGGATTGAAAAATTCTATATGTGTGAAGGTAATGCATTGTAAGTCAGTGAAGGAAATTTGGGACAAATTGGAGCTTGTATATGAAGGAGATAGAAAATTCAAGGAAGCCAAACTATAAACCTATAGAGTTCAGTTTGAAAATTTGAATATGAAAGAAGAAGAGAACATTGTCAAACACTTTCATAGGGTGGATGATGTAGTTAACTCAATCATATCAGCAGGAGAAGAACTTATAGATAAAACTATTGTATAAAATATCCTAAGGTCATTATCTATGAGATATGATGCCAAGATTTCCACGATTGAAGATAGACTAGGACTTGAAAAACTCATAGTTGATCAACTTCATGGAATTTTTACAGCATATGAAATGAGAACAGGAAATGAAAAACCATCAAAAGAAGAAACAACCTTTAAGGCATCTAAAGAAAAGAAGAAACAAGAACATATATCTACTGAAGAGTAGTCAAACATATCATATGTAGAAGAGGCCAACTTTATAAAGAAACTCCATAAAGGATTTGGAAAATATAAAGGAAAGTCACCCTTCAAATGTTTCAACTATGGCAGAATCAGTCGCTTTGGTAACAAATGTCGCTATACCAAGTAGGAGGATAATTATGACGAATAAGCCCACAACCAGAAAGACCAATAAAAGAAGAAATTTTATAATAAAAAGAAAAACTTCTACTCCAAAGAAGACATCATCTCTTCAGACATGAGTGAATATGAAGATTCAGAGCTTCTATTTATGGGAATGAACACTAAAAATAATAATATAGATAATGGATAAAACTATGAAAGTGAATGTTAAATAGATCTAGAAGTAGAACTGATTAGTGCTCTGGAGAAACTAATAAAGTATAAAAATAAGAACAATCTAATTAGGTCACAACTTCAAGAATTTGAAGAATCACATCAATCAAGAGAAATATATGCATCAAGAACCATCAAAGAATCAAAGCAGATCATCAATGATTTTAAGTCACAACTCCTTGAAGCTATAATAATTGAAGAATTCATTTAAAAAAACTCAATGATAGAGAAAAAGTTTGTGAGAATCTAGACGCTAAGATTGAGTTGCTAAAAGGTGAATTTGAAAAAGAAAAGAAGGGATAAAAATTTGAAAATAGTTCAAAAATATTGGATGAAATTCTCAGTAGTCAGAGGTCACCAAACAAAAAGACTAGTTTGGGATACACCCAAGACCCAACCTCTACATCACAAGGATCATTCAAAAGACCAATAAGTTACACAAATTCTCTAAAAATCTCTTTAAGAAGAGAATATGATAAGTAAACAGTGACACCATTGAAAATTGTTCCACATAAACATAAATCAACACTCCCTACTAAAGTAAAATATGAAAAGAAGAATGCAATCACCAGAAGGAATCCCCCTAATAAACATCTATTTATCGAATACTGTAACTCTTGCAATAATTTTGGACATAAGGTAGTACACTGCAAACTTTATGGAAAATAAAATCATAGAAATGTCCAAAGATATAAGAACACTAAGTACAATACAGGGAAGAGAAACTATAACTCATTTTATCCTTTGAAAAACTTCAATATTGAATGCCAAAAATGAAACAATTATGGTCTTAAGGCCAGTGAACGTAAGTTGGCAAAATATTCCATGAAGGAAAGTATCTCCAACATTAAGGAAAATTATAAGAAGATATGGAGAAGAAAAGATAAAGTACAAAGGAAGAGAAATGATGAAGATATTGCACCTAAATTTGCTAAATTTACAATAGGAGTATGATGGATGAAGTGTATGATAAAGTATATGAAAATTAGAGTTATGCATATAAAGTAGATCAAGATCAAGACAAGAAAACTCCTAAAGAAAAATCTGACACAATTACAGAACTTGATAATGTCATGCAAGTAGATTATCCATTACCCAACAAATGGAAAATGCAAAAAGAAAATTCTCAAAACAAGGATAAATAAGCTTCTAGTGCACAAAACAATGATGATGATGATGAACCTTCAATAGGACATCAACGAGAAGAATTAATATTGTTCCTGTTGATACCCCTATGAGTATTGAAGCATAGAAAAATGAAGAGGCTCTTGGATTACAAATGAATGAATATATAACTAGCATCATTGAAAGCAACATGGTTTGATGGTATAACTCTATGCAAGATCTGACATGGTTTGTTGTAGGTCTTCATATTCCCATGAACAATGTGGGTTATTTATTCTCTCAACAAAGTTATGTCAATGGTTTCTGAGAAAGATCTGTCATGGTACATGGCTAGTACATATTTCCAAGGATCATTATAGGAAGAGCATACTATTCTTGAGTAGTTGATCTGTGTTCCAGTTGAGAATTAGCATTTGAAGCGGAAGAAAATTTCAATGATAGCATATTGTTCATCTTGCAGAGAAGAAAAGGGGAGTTACTCTTCTTCCCATGATTGGTTGTAGCAGCATGATTCCAGGGGGAGAGATTCATAGACATGGTGGGAATCACCTCATGGAGAGTATCACCCTAAAAGGAAACATCCCTTTTTGTCATTTTTGTTAAAGGGGGAGAATGATCAGTAAAATCAAGTTAAGATTGAAAAAGGGGTTTTACTTTGTTCCATCAATTCCAAAGGGGGGGAATTTTGGACATGGTATTATTTTGTTTGCATTGATGTCAAAAATATCAATATGGTATTGTCATTATATGTATTTGATATCTTAAATCTCAGGAGAGATAACATAGTTGGTTGTGCATAAGACATAGCGCGAGGTGCAGAGGAATATTGTATAAACCTAAAGCTTAGAAGAGATAACCTTCTGATTGGATAAAGACAGTGCATAAAGGAGCACATTGACACAAAGCTCATAAGGAAGAACATTAATTGAATCTCAGAATATATGGCGCATTTGATGTAACACAGGAGACAATTTTTTGCGAGTGAATAAATCCTTTTATAAAGGATCGAGTTATAAGAGTCGTTCATTCTTAGTTTGGGACAATCCAAGATTGTTAGATTGAGGTGAATTCAAAGGTTTGGAAGGATTAAATATGAACCGTTAGATTAGCATTATGGACCGTTGGATCAAGTATTGGATAAGTTACTTCGACACTTCACCACTTTTCCACTTCAACAATTACTTGAGACAAGGAAGGAGCTTTAGATGGTTTCCAAGCCGTTGGATCAAGATCGATATGGAATGGAAATGTTGAGTCATCATATCACACTAAAGGAAAGAAGGTGTTCAAATCTGGAGCTAACCACGCTGGTGAAAAGGACTCTGAAATAGGTAAGTTTACCCAAAGGCTGAAGCCCCGAATTCATGAACTCCCATCGACCATCGGATCAGAGGAAGAAAAGGAAATACTGTAAACCATTTATCTAGATTGAAAATATTGAAACCATTAGATTGAGCTAAGGAATAAGGTGGTCAAATTTGGCCTTAACCTACTTCGATGATAAGCATCTCAGATAAACCAAGAATTCTCGAACCCCAAAGTTCTGAAATAAACAAAGGCCATAGGATCAAGACAGTTGAAAAACTACCGTGATAGATCTATTCGACACTTCGGAAATTCGAAAGTATTATATCAAAGTATAAAAAGTGTCATATTCCCAAAGAAATGACAACTGTCAGATCAATAAGAAACTTCATATGAACCTATAACCATTAGATCCAAGAGGAAGACACGTGACACATAAGTAGGCCAATGTCAGCAGAACCATGTCAACAATAGATGGCATGTGGCCCAATTAAATGGTGACAAGTGTCAAGGTCGATGTGGGACATAAGGACTATAAAATTCACAAATCAGGGTGACACGTGGCACACACATTAAGAGTCTACGTCATCATAAGTGATGTCAACAAACCACATCACTCTAGGATTACTCACTACGAGAATGCCCGACTTCTCCTACCAACAAAACTACCCAAAGCATCAAAGGCCAAAGTCACGAATTAACTTTTGGTCGTTGATATAATATCCTTAGGAACCTTTCTCGACCATTCGATTGAGTATAATGGAAGGATAGAATATGGAGTACTAACAAATAAAAACAATTAGTCACCACAACTTTATGACTTATTTGGTAGGTAAACACTCTGAAGGGATTGAACTATCTCAGAGTTTGAGTAGCCCGGAGTTCCAGAGTCACGAATAACCAAATACCTAGAGAGAGGGATATCCTTTGTGCCTAAGTATACAATCCTATATCCTAGACATGTGAAGGTTATCAAGAAGAGAGTGTTGATACACCCTTGGATGAAATTTTCTCTATAAGAGTTGGAAGACTACAAAGGTCGGATTCCCAAAACATCGAATTCCTGAAGTGAACGAGAATTGTCCACTCAACTAAAGATTAAGTCATGACCATTGATTTTTTTGAATCGTATGGATAAGCCAAGATCTCCCATCCAACGAAATATTAAATATTGATCGTCCAATCTATTAGTGAATACACTATATGCATTTCGACGAAATGTACTCTGGGAGGATTAAATGACTGCAAAGGCCTAAAGTCCCGAAGGACGAAGTACCGGAGAACCTCGTTCCAACATTGGTCATGTGATAAGTTAACGAAGCTAAAGGGGATAGAAGTAATTAATTCCTCGAACGTTTGAATACGATCCCACGTAGAAGAATAGGGGCAGAAGAAGAAAGCGCTAACATAATAACGTGTGAAATAGATAAGCCTATGGTTTTGAGACCGTGGTAAGAAAGGGAAGTGGATTGAGGAAGTTCCTATCTAAAGAATTTGAATCTGGAAATAAAAAATCTATATTAAATCACATACAAGGATAAGCGCATAGATCTAGCCACCGGTGGCATGTAGAGGAGAAAATGTTTAGCGCCTTTAGATTTGGTGCTTGAGTACTGTTACATCCATATAGGATATTAGAGCTCAGTGTCAGGGACACAGTTAAGCCTGGATGCACTACAAAGGTCCTTGGACACCTCATTATGTATTTGATGTGAAATGAGTCAAGTTATAGGTTTCCATAATTGTGGGTTGACCTAGAAACCAGTTCCAATTGAGAATATGATTCTTAATTAAAAGCGATTGCAAGAAGAACCAAGTTCACCCAATAAAATTAAAGGATAATTGTAAAATAAAAAGATTGTTATTAAAATAAAATAATTGTTAATACATGAAAGGGTGTGATGGTTCATTATTAAAAGAAACAATGGTTCAAATGTCATACCTTTTGGGATATTATATAAACATAAAGATATGGTGAAAGAAAGGTGTCTCTGCAGTGTAGATCAGAAGATCAAAGAAAAAACATAGTCCGAGAAGAAGAAATGATGATACATATGTAGTGAGGGTGGAAGGGAGGAGCAAGAAAGGATTCACATACTTTACTAAGTAATAAGGGAGTTGGTGCTTCCTAGGGTTGGTTCCCTAAATACAAGGGAGTTGGTGATTCCTAGTGTTGGTGCCCCAAAGACAAGGGACTTGGTGCTTCCTAGGGTTGGTTCCCTAAAACAAGGGAGTTGGTGATTTCTAGGGTTGGTTCCCTGAAGAAGGGCATTTGTGTCTCCAACAGTTGGTGCTCTAAAAAGGATTGGTGTCCTTCACTATCTCAAATTATTCTTTATAAAAACTTGTAATTCCTGTTAATTATATTTATATAATTAATTTTAAATACAAGTCCATTGTTGATTTATTGTGATGATTAATAAAATAACAAAGTAATTTCTAATTGTTTAAAAAGGTAATACCGATTCACCCTCTCTCTTAGTATTTCCAACACATAGGTCATTGTGTGAGGCATGTTGTCAAAGGTTTACATGTTAAGTAGACGATGACCATGATAATTTGTTTATGGCGACTACTAATTGTAGATTTCCATCCATGAGATTGATATGCCATTTGTAAATAAATTAATGATGATGATGGGATGCAAAGGAATGGGTGGTGATTGGGTTTTAGAGGCTAAAATTTGGTAACTTGGTCAATGCTTAGTTATGTGACATCCCCAAAAATAAAATATTTTTGAAATTTAAATTTATTGGGAAATTATTCCGTTTTTAGTAAATTCAGATTTGGAAGATTTTTTCCATTTATGGCAATTCAGATTTGGAAGATTTTTTCCATTTATGGCAATTCTGAATTTCGAATTTAATAATTGTAATTAATTATTATGACTGTTGGGTAGGGATTTGATTTGAACCAACTAACTAGTTGACTATGACACTTGTATGAAAACATAATATTTTATATTGATTGCGGGAGGACAAGTCGGGAACATGTTGGAACCACCTCTGGGCTGATTATTACAAGTGGGAAATCAGGGATTTGGCCACTAGAAGCCCCTGAAAATCAGGGATTTAGTAAGCTGTGAAAATCCCCAAGGGATGGAAAAAGACCTGGGAAAATAGACTTGGATTGATAAATAACATATGTGAGGAGGCAGGATGCTGCCAAGTATGCTGGGAGAAAGAGACTAATGATTTTTCCCTTGCTGTTATGAACACTATGGAATGAGTGTGAGGCAAGAGGAATGGGATGGAATTGAAGGACATTGCTGAGGAAGAGTTTCCAAGTTCACCCTCATGGGTTCATGGTCAGGCTAGGGAGTGAATTGGGGCAAGTGATTTTGATTTCCCTATTCTACGGTTGGAAGGAACATGGATGTTCCCTTTTCCTTCCCGCTAACTGGTTCAGATATGTCTCCTATCCCTCTCTGCATGAATGATCTTATATCCGATGTGATGCATTTATTGAATTTGAATCGAATTATTTCCCATTTCTTTTGAATGATTCAGTCACAGTTGTAGTGCGACTATTAAATTCGGTATGGATTTAATACTCTGGGGAGAAATCTATCCAAATGAATGATGTATGAATTTGATAGCATACCTTACAAATCTAATGTTGAATGACGTTTATGGTTGAGTCAAAGTCTGATTGAATACTAGAGTTGTTCTTTTTTTTTATGTATTTTTAGTACAAATCGGGGTTGTTGTATTTCTGTAAGTCTTTATACCTTGTAAGTCATTATTTTTGCTGTAAGAATTTATACACAGAGTTTGGTTTGAAGTTTAATTATATATCTATGGATCCGAAAGTAAACAGGATCAAGGGAAAACATATCTACACATATATTCTTATGTATTCTTATAGGAACTAAACTATATGCATTAGAATGGCAAATAAACCTCTACATCAGTGCGAATTAGAAAATGAAATCATGTATTATCAAGCCTCGGTATAAGCATCTTGAATGTGAAAGTGAAAACTATTACTAGCAAGATAGAATTACCCTACACAGTAAAAGCGACCAAAAGGATAGATACGAATATGTATATTTGTAAGTCTGTACATATTGATATATATATATATATATATATATAAGTAAGCATCCACAGGCCATATCTTAACACTTGACTTGGATAAACCTCGACCCTAACAATAAAGAAAAATAGGAATACTATAGACTCATTGAGGTAATATGGAATGTCTGAGTAAAAGAAAGAAATCTGTTTTAAGAAAACCTTCAAATCATAGATAATCCTTCCAAAATTGTTTATAATTGTAAGATTCGAATAATACAGAGATTTAAAGGAAAACTTAAATGACGGCCTTAATGACCAAGTGCCAGTCTGAGATACATCCGAATAGTGAAACGTTTTGATTAATACAATAGCCATTACAATGTTCATTTAAACCGGAAAGTAATTCCCGTAGGAAAACCTTCGAATTATCATTACTCATGAATGTCGAACCTAAACATAAGATTACATATGGTGCCTTTATCTAACGCCCACATACCAAAATTTGTAATCATGTTTGTTGGGTCTCCTGAGTAGTTAACATAAAAAGGAACTCGAATACCTTTATATCAAAGAGAAAAAGGAAATCGAATACCTTTATATCGAAGACAAAGAGGAATCTCCGAGGACCCTCACATGTACACAAAGGCCCGAAAGAGTTATCACCCTAAGAATAAGTAAATCATTTACAGAAGCAACAAAACACCAACATGGGTGCGATACTCGCCATAATGGAATGTAAAATCGTGAGAATACTTAACTTCCGTGATTGGTGGTCAATGCCTTTTCTTTCTTTGTCGCTTGCCCCAGTGGTTATCCGGGCCAGGGAGCAGTTGCAATGGGCCATGGGAGAAGCGCGTAACAAGTCTCTGATGGGACCTCACATCAGCAAAGCCCACCATTAGTGATTATACCAGTACTTTGAACGAGAATAAATTATAATAGAACAAAAGTACAGTTACAATAAAACAACAGATTTAAACATAGTAAATGACGACATTGACTTCCTTAACACACATACAGGTATAAATCGAATTGTGATGAAGATTCGAACCAAGATATTACCCCAACGTTGGACTCTGAAACCCTCCCCAATTTCAAGACCATAGAAAGTAATGTGAATAAGTAGTCATTACAGGGCATATCAGGATCGGACCCCTACGAGGTCACCTGGCAACAATTAGTGTCACCAATACAAGAAAACTGTTGGTGCGGACTTTTATTCGACGGAAGCAATACCCTTATAAATTTCTCACATAACCCTATTTTTCGAAGACACATATATAAGGAATTTTTCCAGGAATTAGACGCGAATATCTTGAGTAGTATTGGCTTTTCTTTACCAAATAAGTAATGGCTATGGGATCCATTGAAAGGACGAGCTAAGGGACCGAACGGAATGCCGAACGAAAGGACTGAACCTTCACAAAGGAAAGTTTGGGAGCAAAGGAGCTATCACACACAAGGTACCCTAACCCCTTTTAACACAAAACAAACTTGCATATATTCGACCCTGGTCTCGTCATGTAACCACCGGGTAAGAACGTGAAGTAGTGTAACCTCGAGCATACCGAAAACCCTAATCTATTTTACCAGGAGGCTAAACTGACAAGTCTCTAAGATTTGAGAGCGAGGAGCCAGAGTGCCAAAATTCTTGGTATACCGAAAGGAAATACATGAAACCTATGTGATAAGAATTGCAAGAAAAAAGCCTTCACCAATTTGAAACACCATATCTCTACGCCTTTTGTTTTTAAATTGCATAACAGGAAAATAACTTACCAGGAGAATGGATCGGGTCGACTGGAAGGCTGAACAACGACCTCTAGTGTACATGTTTCCCCTCAACCAAAAGAACCACCCACAGAGCTGAGGTTGTTTCCTCGAAGAGTCACAATGATGAGGAAAGAGCTCCCCTAGACACTAAGTGAGGGGTGTACTTCTAGAGTAAATGCCGAAGGACATTGGACCATGTGCTAGGACTGAGTTGGCACGTTAGGATTAGGGAAGGTCAGGTGGGAGAGCCATCAAGACTGGTGTTTGCAGGACCCCCTATTAAACACAGGCACATAACCTTAATTATTTTCTGACAGATACATTTCCCTCCCTTACCAACCAAGATACGAGATTAATGAAAGTCATATCGCGTCTGTCCAGTTATAATTGTTCGGTCACAAACTAACTCGTTCAATTATCTTACCTTCCCTGTTCTCTATCGGTGGAACAACTTTAGCTACGAGTTAGTTGTATAGGATTTGTGCGTGAGATTTTTCTGATTTAAAACCTTAAGTCAGATGACTACAAGTGTTATGACCACAACTGAGCCCTAAGGGAAATCCGTTTCAGTGAATTGGACTTTGACAAATTAATACCGCTAACCATGACTTAATATGAGTTATACCAAGGTCGTAACTCTCAACGTTTACATAGTGTGTTGGATATGCTATTACAACAGGGCAACGATATAAACTTACACGCGACATGAAGAATCCTTTTGTTTTAAGAAGACTATGATTCAAATCTTAATAAACATCGTATGCAGGTGAATATAGGTATAAGTATTATTAAGATTTATAAAAGGAAAATATGTGTGGAAAAGGTATTGTAAGCTTTGACAACCCATCATATCAAGTATGATGTTTTGGTTTAACATGGTATTGTCCTCATATAACATATAGAATGTCAGTCTATAATCAGGGTAAACTTTAATATCCTGTTCTATAATTTTATTAACAAAACGTTGGAGATTAATGTACCAAAAATAAATAAATTATGTCAATTTATAGGTACATTACATATGGTATCAGAGTAGAGTTTACAACACTGGGCCTTGAATAGGGCCACATTAATGCTTTGAGATATATATTTTACTTATGCAAAACTAATAAAAAACTTCTTTGTTACAAACATAATACTTTTCTGTTTCGTGTTAATCATGGCAGCTCAAAATGATGCAGAAATCAGGATGGAAGGAAATCCAGAACAGGAACCTCATGGAGACCCAAGGCAGAATAGTGACGAAAGCTCTCCTACGGAAGCACTGGAAACAATGAGGAATCTTATTGTTGAGTTGCAGTTTTTCAAAGCTGACAATGAGAAATTGAAGAAGGCATAGCAAGAACAACAAGAGATAAATGAAGTCCTGCTGCGTAGCATAGTGACCAAGAAAATCCCAAAGGACGATAAGCACGATGAAGAGGTCAGAAAAAGGGCCTCCAAGAACTCTGGGCCGAAAACAAAAAAAAGAGACAGTTCGTCCAAAGGAACACCTTTAGCTGAAGACAAAACTAAAACAGGCAGAAAAAGAAAACAAGTGGACCACCTTGAAGGAGAATTTAAAAAAATTAAATCAGCCACCTTTGATGGAGAATCCAGGACAAGAGAAGAAGCTGAGGCATGGTTGTTGGACATCAAAAAAATACTTTCATATCTACAACTATTCCAACAATATGAAGGTCAGAATGGCCATCTACAATCTGAAAGGGAAGGCCAACATTTGGTGGCAAGACCTGAAATTGGCCAAGGTCCTAAAGGAGAAACCATTGGAATGGTGTGACTTTAAGAAGTATTTCAAAAAGCAATATCTTTCTGAAAGCTAATATGAAAGGAAAATGAAAGAATTCTACGAGCTACGACTTGGACAGATGTTGATGGAGGACCTTATAAATAAACTTCTAGAGCTGCTAAGGTTCATACCATACATCCAGAAGGATAAGGTAAAATCCAGTGACTCTTAAGCTATTTACCGCAGTCCTACAGGGACATAATTGAGTTCGACAACCCCAAATCCTTGAGTGAAGTATTCAAGAAAGAACGAATGTGCTATGACTAGTACAAACAATGAGTGGAGTTTCCCAAAGCCTGGAAGGATAAGAAACAAGATCGAATGAACCAGTGGAAGAAGGGATACCAGGCAGCTCCGTTTCGGAATGCAGCAAAAATATTTCCAAGAAAGGATTTTCACTCCAATCATCCGAATACGCAAGGCGGCGGTAAACCGATAAATTTTGGAACAAGAAAGTTTGGGGACAGCTCCCGCAAGCCACTAAAGTGATGAGAATGTGGAGAGCCTCATCTAAGGAGGAACTGCCCACATTTAATTTCAACAAATAGAATTGTAGTTCATAATTTACAGGAAGCCTCGATGGTGGGGGACGTGGGCAGAAGCCTGCATTGGATAAATGTAGCCATAGATGGTTGGCAAGCTGATCACTAGTCCTCTGTGGTAGAGATCGAAGGTAAAATCAATAACTCTCGAATTTCTGTCTTAATTGACCCCGGAGCTACGTTAAGTTATATTACTCCTAAGTTAGTAGAGTCAACCAAACTTAAGAAATTGAATCACGCAAAGTCATGGCTGGTACAACTAGCAACAGGAACTAAAAGGAAATTAGTCGAATTTATTTCTGATTTGGATTTTAGCTTAGACGGTCAAAATATAAGAACAAATCTGAACATCCTACCACTAGGAACTTATGATATGATTATCGGGATGGATTGGTTGGAACAACACAAAGCAGTGCTATATTTTTATACAAAGTTACTCAAATATAAAGATGACTTCAACACTACTAGAACAACCCAAGTTGTAAAAAAACCTGTATCAGTCAGGCAAGTTCCAGCGATGCAACTCAAGAAATGTATGAGGAAAGGATGTCAAGTTTATGCCACCCAAGTAATGAATTTGTTAGAAAAGGGAGATAAGCCAAAGTTAGAAGACTTTGTTGTCCTATGTGATTTTAGGGACATGTTTGTGGATGAGATACCTGAACTACCCCCTCGAAGGGAAATAGACTTCTCCACAGACCTACTACCCGGTTCAACCACTATCTCAAAAGCACCTTACCGGATGAGTCTACCAGAACTGACATAATTAAAATTACAATTACAAGAATTGTTGGACAAGGAGTATATTAGACCGAGTGTCTCACCATGGGGGGAAACAGTCCTCTTTGTGAAAAAGAAAGATGGTATTCTAAGACTATGTATCGATTATAGACAACTGAACAAAATGACTATTATTAACAAATACCCCTTACCAAGGATAAATGATCTGTTCGATCAAGTTGGTGGGGCCAAGATCTTTTCAAAGTTGTATTTACGATCCGGTTATCATCAAGTTAGGATAAAGGATGAGGACATAAACAAAACAACTTTTCAAACAAGATATGGACACTACGAGTTTGTAGTCATACCGTTCGGACTCACTAAGAGACCAACCACATTTATGTGTCTGATGAACATCATTTTCAGTCAGTACTTAGATAAGTTCGTAGTAGTATTTATCGACGATATTCTGGTCTATTCTAAAACGAAGGAGGAACATGATAAACACTTAAGAATAGTTCTGCAAACATTGAGGAAACACAAACTATATGCAAAATTCGACAAGTGTGACTTTAATCAAAATGAAATACAATAGTTAGGACATGTCATTTCCAAAGAAGGTATTGCCGTAGACCCAGAAAAGATAAAATCCATTATGGAATGGCCAGTACCTAAGGATGTGGCAGATATCCGGTCATTCATGGGAATCACCGGATATTATCGCAGATTTATAGAAGGTTTTTCCAAGATAGCTTACCCTATCACGTCATTACAAAAGAAAGGGACCAAGTTTAACTGGTCGCAAAAGTGTCAAGACAGTTTTAACAAGATGAAGGAATTATTGACATCGACGCCCATTTTGAAGGTAGCAAACCCAGATAAAGACTTCAGAGATTGTGTTGATGCAAGTAAAGAGGGACTAGGTGGTGTCCTAACTAAGGAAGGACACGTGATTTGTTAAGAGTCCCAGAAATTAAAAGAACATGAGCAGAATTATGTCACTCACGACTTAGAATTGGCAGTGGTAATACATGCCTTAAAAATGTGGCGACACTACATAATGGGAAGAAAGTTTCTACTATTGACGGATAATAGTGGTGTGAAATATTTGTTTAGCCAACCAGATCTAAATGCAAGGCAAGCAAGATGGCTAGCCTTCTTGAGTGAATTCGACTTCGAGGTCAGACATATCAAGGTAAGGAAAATAAAGTAGCAGATGCTTTAAGAAGATGAGTCCATGGGTTATTTGAGATAAACATCACCAGGGAAAAAAGTGATCTGGAACAAAGGATAAGGACGACATGTATTAACGACGGAAATTACACTAAGATGATGGTAGAATTACAAAACAATACCACAAACTTAGATAAGCTAGATCTAAATATCGATAAGAAGGGACTATTATGATTTAAAAGAAGACTTTACATATCAGATTGAACAGAGTTAAGATTAACAGTTTTGGACGAAGTGCATAAGAAACCGTATTCTGGCCACCCAGGTTACCAGAAAACAATAACGACACTTAGAAAAATATTTTACTGGCCTAATATGAAAGGTGAAACAACATAGTACTTGGCTAGGTCCCAGGATTGTCAGTAGGTTAAGGCCGAACACCAACATCTAGCCGACCTATTACAACCATTACTAGTGCTAGAATGGAAATGGGAGACCATATCGTTGGACTTTATAAYAGGTTTGCCTAAAACTAAGAAACATAATGATTCTATCATGGTTGTAATCGATAAACTCAGTAAGTCTGCACACTTTATTCTTGTAAAGTCTACTTTTAAAGCTATAAACATTGCTGAAATATTCATGAAAGAAATTTTTAGACTGCATGGTATTCCTAAAATGGTGATTTCAGATAGAGATGTAAAATTCACATCCGCTTTTTGGAAGGAATTGTTTTCAGGGATAAATACTAATCTGAATTTTAGTACGAGTTATCATCCACAAACAGATGAACAAATTGAAAGGACAAACCAAATCATGGAGGATATGCTCCGCATGTACGTAAGAACAAAACCAAACAAATGGGAAGATTATTTACACTTGGTAGAATTTGCATATAACAATGAGTACCAAACATCGACAAAGCTAAGCCCTTTCGAAGTACTGTACAAAAGAAAGTGTATGACTCCAATTAGTTGGGATAACTCGGCTGACAGACTCATGGTTGGACCAGAGAATCTCCAAGAAATGGAGAACTTGGTAAGGAAGGTACAAAATAACTTGAAAGAATCACATGACAGATAGAAAATCTATGCAGATCGGCAAAGAAGACACTTGGAATTTCAAGTGGGAGACCATGCTTATTTGAAGGTCAAAGAACGAAAGAGCTCGTCGAAATTAGGGAACTGTGCCAAGCTGGCACCCAAGTTTTGTGGGCCCTTCGAGATACTAGCTTGAATTGGACCCGTAGCATACCAACTTGCACTTCCCGCTAATCTAAGAATTCATAATGTATTTCATGTTTCTTTGTTAGAAAAATATATTCATGACCCTACTCATATGATTGATTGGAACTTGGTGCAATTGGAACCCGAAGGCGAGTTCTAGGTGGAACCCTTGCGTATTCTGAATCGAAGATAAATAGCACTTCGGAACAGAGTCGTCGCTCAGGTAAAGGTGCAATGGAAGCACTTTAGTCCTGAGGAGGCCACTTGGGAGTTTGAGGGAGATTTGCAGAAATCTCATCCAATCCTTTTCCAAGGAAGGGACGAACACTGAGGACAGTGTTTTACTAAAGGGGGAAAGGATGTTACATCCCCAAGAATAAAATATTTTTGAAATTTAAATTTATTGGGAAATTATTCCATTTTTAGTAAATTCAAATTTGGAAGATTTTTTCCATTTATGGAAATTACAAATTTTGAATTTAATAATTGTAATTAATTATTATGACTGCTGGGTAGGGATTTGATTTGACCCAACTAACTAGTTGACTATGACACTTGTATGAAAACATAATATTTTATATTGATTGCAGGAGGACAAATGGAACAACCATGTTAAAATTAGCTGACCATGACTCCATGAGTGGGTAACATGTTGGAACCACCTCTGGGCTGGTTATTACAAGTGGGAAATCATGGATTTGGCCACTAGTAGCCAATGAAAATCAAGGATTTAGAAAGCTTCGAAAATCCCCAAGGGAGGGAAAAAGACCTGGGCAAATAGACTTGAATTGATAAATAACATATGTGAGGAGGCAGGACGCTGCCAAGTATGCTGGGAGAAAGAGACTAATGATTTTTACCTTGCTATTATGAACACTACGGAATGAGTGTGAGGCAAGAGGAATGGGATGGAATTGAAGGACATTGCTGAGGAAGAGTTTCCAAGTTCGCCCTCATGGGGTCATGGTCAGGCTAGGGGGTGAATTGGGGAAAGTGATTTTGATTGCCCTATTCTATGGTTGGGAGGAACGTGGTTGTTCCCTTTGCCTTCCCACTAACTGGTTCAGATATGTCTCCTATCCCTCTCTGTGTGAATGATCTTATACCTGATGTGATGTATTTATTGAATTTGAATCAAATTATTTCCCTTTTCTGTTGAATGATTCAGTCCCAGTTGTAGTGCGACTATTAAATTCGGTATGGATTTAATACTCCCAAGAAAAATATATCCAAATGAATGATGTATGAATCTGATAGCATACCTTACAAATCTAATGCTGAATGACGTTTATGCTTGAGTCAAAGTCTGATTGAATACTAGAGTTGTTTTTTTTTTTTTATGTATTGTTAGAACAAATCGGGGTTGTTGTATTTTTGTAAGTCTTTATACCTTGTAAGTCATTATTTTTGCTGTAAGAATTTATACACAGAGTTTGGTTTGAAGTTTAATTTATATATCTATGGATCATAAAGTAAACAGGATCAAGGGCAAACATATCTACACATATATTCTTATGTATTCTTACAGGAACTAAATTGTATGCATTAGAATGGCAAATAAACCTCTACAACAGTGCGAATTAGAAAATGAAATCATGTATTATCAAGCCTCGGTATAAGCATCCTGAATGTGAAAGTGAAAACTATTACTAGCAAGATAAAATTACCCTACACAGTAAAAGCGACCAAAATAATAGATACGAATATGTATTTTTGTAAGTCTGTACATATTGATACATATATATATATAAATAAGTAAGCATTCATAGGCCATATCTTAACACTTGACTCGGATAAACCTCAACCCTAACAGTAAAGAAAAATAGGAATACTATAGACTCATCGAGGTAATACAAAATGTCTGAGTAAAAGAAAGAAAACCATTTTAAGAAAACAATCCTTCAAATCATAGATAATCCTTCCAAAACTGTTTATAACTGGAAGATTCTAATAATACATAGATCTAAAGGAAAACTGAAATGACGACCTTAATGACCAAGTGCCAGTCTGAGATACATCGGAACAGTGAAACATTTTGATTAATACAATAGCCGTTACAGTGTTCATTTAAACCAGAAAGTAATTCCCGTAGGAAAACCTTCGAATTATCATTACTCATGAATGTCGAACCTAAACTTAAGATTACAGATGGAGCCTTTATCGAACGCCCACAGACCAAAATTTGTAATCCTGTTTGCTGGGTCTCCTGAGTAGTTAATAGAAAAAGGAACTCGAATACCTTTATATCGAAGACGAAGAGGAAGCTTCGGAGACCTCACGTGCACACATAACTGAAAGAGTTATCAATTCTGAAAATCAGTAAATTATTTACAGGAAGCAACAAAACACCAATAGAAGTGATAATTATTATTAATGGAATGTACCATAGAATACTTAACTTATGCATTGGTGGTCACACCTTTTTCTTTCCTTGTCTCTTGCCTCCTGAGTTGTTATCCGGGCCGTGGGAGAAGCGCGTAACAAGTCTCTGATGGGACCTCACATCAACAAAGCCGACCATTAGTGATTATTCCAGTACCTTGAACGAGAATAAATTATAATAGAACACAAGTATAGTTACAATAAAACAACAGTTTTAAACATAGTAAATGACGACATTGACTTCCTTAACACACAGACATGTATAAATCGAGTTGTGATGAAGACAGGTTTCGAAACAAGATCTTACCCCAATGTTGGACTCCGAAACCCTCCCCAATTTCAAGACCATAGAAAGTAATGTGAACAAGAAATCATTACAGGGCATATCAGGATCGGACCCCTACGAGGTCGCCTGGAAACAATTAGCGTCACCAATATAAGAAAACTACTGGTGCATACTTTTGTTCGACAGAAGCAATACCCTTATAAATTTCTCACATAACCCTATTTTTCAAAGACACACATATAAGGTATTTTTCCAGGAATTAGACGCGAATATCTTGAGTATTATTGTCTTTTCTTTACCAAATAAGTAATGGCTACGGGATCCATTGAAAGGAAGAGCTAAGGGACTGAATGAAATGTTGAACAGAAGGACTCAACCTTCGCAAAGGAAAGGTTGGGAGTGAAGGAGCTATCACACACAGGGTACCCTAACCTCTTTTAACACACAACAACACTCGCATGTATTCGCCCCTGGTCTCGTTCTGTAACCACTGGGTAAGAACATGAAGTTGTGTAATCTCGGGCATACCGAAAACCCTAAACTATTTTACCAGGAGGCTAAACCGACAAGTCTCTGAGATTTGAGAGCGAGGAGCCAGAGTACTGAAATTCTCGGTATACCGAAAGGTAATACACGAAACCTATGTGATAAGAACTGCAAGCAAAAGGCCTTCACCGATTTGAAACACCATATCTCTATGCCTCTGGTTTTTAAGTTGTATAACAGGAAAATAACTTACCAGGAGAATGGGTCGAGTCGACTGGAAGGCTGAAAAATGACCTCCAGTGTACATGTTTCCCCTCAACCAAAAGAACTACCCACAGAGCCGAGGTTGTTTCCTCGAGGAGTCACAATGACGAGGAAAGAACTCGCCTAGACTCTAAGTGAGGGGTGTACTTCTAGAGTAAATGCCGAAGGATGTTGGACCATGTGCTAGGACCGAGTTGGCACGTTGGGATTAGGGAAGGTCAGGTGGGTGAACCATCAAGACTGGTGCGTGCAGGACCCCATATTAAACACAGGCACAGAGACTTAATTCTTTTCCGACAGATACATTTCCCTCCCTTACCAACCAAGATACGAGATTAATGATAGTCATATCGCGTCTGTCCAGTTATAACTATTCGGTCACAAACTAACTCGTTCAATTAGCTTACCTTCCCTCTTCTCTATCGGTGGAATGACCTTTAGCTACAAGTTAGTTGTATAGGATTTGTGCGTGAGATTTGTCTGATTTAAAACCTTAATTCGGATGACTACAAGTGTTATGAACATGACTGAGCCTTAAGGGAAATCCGTTTTAGCGACTCGGACTTTGAAAAATTAATACTTCTAACCATGACTTAATATGAGTTACACCAAGGTCGTAACTCTCAACATTTACATAGTATGTTGGATATGCTATTACGACAGGGAAATGATATAAACTTGCACGTGACATGAAGAATCCTTTTGTTTTAAGAAGACTAGGATTCAAATCCTAATAAACATCATATGCAGGTGAATATAGGTATAAGTATTATTAAGATTTATAAAAGAAAAATATGTGTGGAAAAGTTATTGTAAGCTTTGACAAGCCATCATATAAAGTATGATGTTTTGGTTTAACATGGTATTGTCCTCATATAACAGATAGAACGTTAGTCTATAATCAGGGTAAACTTTAATATCCTTTTCTACAATTTTATTAACGAAAAGTTGGAGATTAATGTACCAAAAAAAAAAAATTATGTCAATTTAGAGGTACATTACAAGTTACATGAATGCAATCTTGAAAAAGGGAGAGAAAAAGTAGCATGCACATAATATATTTTGAGTAATGGCCATTCTTGATAAATGTTCATTGCAAGTGTCATTGTGGTAATCATTGAGAACTCATTTTGATTCCTCATGTGTGAGGCACCAATGAAAAATAGTATCAATGAGTTATCAATAAAGAACATATCCAAGGATGAGATAATGAGGAACTTAGTAATTGATATATAAACATCCATCACAAGAGAGATGGGGACCACATTTTTATTCTTGAAGGTAAATAAATATTTCATTGTACCATGAGTCATCTAATGATATATGGAAAATATGGTCACTTGGGAAATCATTGTTAATAGGTGGGTTCACAATTCTGGTAGTGAGGTTAGTGATGAGGTAAATGAGGGCTAGATAATTCTTACTTTTAGGGGTATAAAATTTAAGGCCAAACTCTTAAAGGATGACTATGCAATGAGAAAACTTACCATTTATTAGTCATTTTCCTAAGATGTATTGCATAGGGTTTGAATTTGCTACTATGGTTTGATGAAGAAGGATGTAGTAGTAAATTTTTTGAACTAAATTGACCATGATCAAGGCCAACTTATCATCATGGTTATAATTTAATGATGTCTTCACAAGTTTTTGTTGACAAATTAGATGACATTCTCGCATAAGTCCTTTGCTTGTTGAACTAATACACATGGGACAAATAAAATTGATGCCAAAATGGAAAAGATAAATATTTATTAAAGTTAGAGATTCTAATAAGGGGTGTAATGGTGAGCCCATGTTTCAATAAATCAAATGATTATTGGATTGGATCATCCTAGATAAACATGATATTTTGAAATAAGATATGTAAAAATCAATGGGTGTGTATAATGTAGTTAGGATCAAAGTGAAGCAAGAAGTTGGTTTGTTGATGCTAAACCAAATTAGATACAAATATTTAACTTGATTTTATCTGCAAGATCCACTATATTTTTGAATTGCAAGTTATATTTACTAAAATACATCATTTGATACTTTTGTTAACCAACCTCTAGACCAATGGAATGGGAACTCACGTCTCTTTCTCCACTCTACTAACCGACTACAAGAACATTGGACCACCAAATCACCGAGAAACCTCTCTAACCTTCTATTCTCTATGACCCGACCATCATGACACTCAACTAGTGGTCCACCAAGGGAAAATATATAACCTTCTCTGCTCTGTTACCCGACCACCGAGACATTAGACACCGGCCCACCAGGTAAAACAAACACTTGTTTCATTTGAAGGGTTTAATATTTGACCCAACTGCATTGGAACTTTCCTGAAGATGATGGTTTCACTTAATCAAACCTGGAAAAGAGTATAAACATCATAGTTTTTATCCTTTTCGATTTCAATGCTACCATAATTTATCAATCTTGATAGAAGAAAAATGAATACAACCATTGACAAAGTGAAATGAATCAAGTTGGGAGATAAAATCACTCAATGGATAGCTATGAATAATATGACATGTTTTCATCAACATTATTCTATTATGATTACTCCCACTACTACATTTTCATTTCCATGGGTTTTTATTTATACAACCAAGAGAAAATATCGATTTCAATAATAAAATCATATCGTATCCTCAAATCTAAACAAAACCTCTAATTTTAGTTAGCAACACTCATTTTCTCCAACTCATCCTAGACTATCTAACTCATTCAACTTCCTATCTAAAATAAACATATTTGTTACATTACATGGAAAAAAACTCTCTTCTCGTAACACAATTGGAATTTTTCTATAGTAATGACAACTTACAAAAATAAAGAAATTACAAGATTCCATAACAATGAGGAAACCAACTTCCTCTCATAAATTCCTAAGACATTCTAAAGGTCAATTACTAAGTTGAATTCAAAATATTCTCCTGCATCAGACTCCCAAGAAGAAAATACATGTTCATGGATTTTGTTCCATAAGTTCTTCAATACTTTTACCATATTTGGAATTTTTTGTTGATTCCATCCACATGGCATCCTCAAGTGGTTGTTCTTTCCACTTTACCAAGTACCGAAATTAGTCTTTACCCCTTGCCTTATTCACTACCTTCTTGTCCAAAACCAATTCAATATGTTTCTAATGTACTGTTGGTAGTTGTTTATTCCATTCAATGGTCTGAATTTTTTCATTAATAGGTGCATCTCCTAAAATGTCTGCTTCTTTATTGAAGGGGTACAAATCCGAGACATTAAAAATTGGAGAAATTCTAATGTTACTTGGAAGTTGTATTTCATAAGAATTTGAGGAAAACTTTCTCAACAATTTACATGGTTCAATCTTTTTAAGTTTCAATTTGTTGTATTCCCCTCTAGGAAATCTTTCCTTTTTGAGGTGTGCCATAACCAAGTCTCCAACCTCAAAATTTAGTTGTCTTTTCTTCAAGTATTCTCTTTGTTTGTAATTGTCATTTCTTTCCTAAATTTGTTGCTTGACTCTTTCCTATAGTTCCTACATACTTATTTCTTATTTCCCTAAATTTCTTAATTCATAAATTCCCCTTGGTTGCATTCCATACAAAATTTGAAATGGAATTAACCTTGTGCTTCTATTAGGTGAATCTATGAAAACTCGTCTTGGGCAAGTGCCTAGTCCGACTGCTTGGGATTCTTATCTACAAGACACCCTAAAATAATTCCCAAACTTTTATTTACCACCTTTTTTTTCACATCAGTTTATGGGTGGTATGTTGAACTAAAACTGATAATTGTTCCTAAATTTTTCCATAGATTTCTCCAAAAATGACCCACAATTTTTTTGTCTCTATCATAAATAATACTTTTTGGAAATCCATGCAATCTGACTACTTCTTTAAACAATAAATTTGCAATATTATTTGTGTCACTTATCTTTGTGCAAGATATAAAATGTTCCATTTTTTAGAATCTATCAGCAACCACATAAATTGAATCATTACCTTTTTGAGTTCTTGGAAATCCCAATACAAATTTCGTACTTACAGAGTTCCATGGCCTACTTGGAATTGGAAATGGATGATATAATCCAACATTCTGACTGCTTCCCTTTCCATGCTGGCATACCCTGCATCTTTCAACAAATTATTTAACTTCAGCTTGCATACTAGGCCAAAAATAAAATGAACTTAACTTACAAAATGTTTTGTCTTTTCCAAAATGTTCCGATAATCCTCCACTATGATTTTCCTTCAACAATTTTTCTCTAATTGAACATCTTAGAATACATAATTGGTTGGCTTTGAATACTAATATGTCTTGTATCATATAATCCAACCATGTAATTGTGTCTCTTCTTAATGGATTCTCCAATGTTGCATAAACATATTTAAAGTTTGCATCATCCTTATACATCTCTTTCAATTCATCAAATCTTAAGACATTCACTTGAAACTCATGCAAAATTAAATTGACTTTGCTTAATGAAACTACTACCTTATTTGATTGTCCAGTTATATGTCTGATAACAAAGGTAAACTTTTGCAAAAATTAAACCCACTTAACATGCCTCCAACTTAATTTTGTTTGACTATTGAGAAATTTCAAGGCATGGTTATCAATATAAAGGAAAAATTACTTAGGCATGAGGTAATGTCTCCATTTCTTCAATTCTTGAATAATGGTATAAATTTCTTTATCACATGAAGAATATTTATGTTTGGGCTCATTTAATTTTTCACTAAAGTAAGCAATATGATTTCTTTCTTGACTTAGAGCAATGCCTATATTTGTCCCACTTGCATCACATTCAACCTGGAAGATTTTATTAAAATTTGGTAATGCTAAAATTGGATTCTCTATAATTTTGTACTTTAATAATATAAAACTCTTATCATTTACTTCCATCCACTTAAATGGTTGTTTTCTTCCTTTAATTGTCTCCACAATTGGAGCACATATTCCACTAAAATTTCTAATATTTTTTCTATAAAAACTTACCAAACCATGAAAGTGTCTTACCTCGAAAATACTCCTTGGGATATGCCAATTTATTATAGACTTGACCTTCTCTCGATCCATATTCGAAGCATCTCTTGATATCACAAAAACCAAATACACTAACTCTGTCTTAACAAAATTACACTTTTTTCATATTGATTTGTAGCTTTTCTTTTTGAAATTTATTCAAAACCAATCTAAGGTGTCTCAAATGTTCTTCTCTAGGATGACTATAGACTAGGATATCATATAGGTAAACTATGACAATTTTACCAATAAATTCTTTAATCACTTCATTCATCGACCTCATAAAAGTGCTAGGAGCATTTGGGAGTCCAAAAGGAATTACCACCCATTCATATAACCCATAATTTGTTTTAAAAGTTGTTTTCCATTCATCTCCTTCTCTAATTCTTATATGATGATACCCACTCTTCAAATGTAGTTTTGAAAAATATTCAACACCACTCAAGCAATTCATCAAATCATCAATACATATGTACCTGATTGTGATTTTTTTTTATGGCTTTGGAATCTGTGCACATTCTCCATCCTCCATGTGTTTTTGGAATTAACATTGTAGGATCAACACATGGGCCTAAAATTTCCCTCATCGGGTCTTTATCGAGTAACTCTTGTACCTGATTTTTAATCTCCTCATTCTCCTTTAGAGTCATTCGATATGCTACATTATTAGGAAGATTAGTACCTGGAATCAAATAAATATGATGAAGGATGATTCTTATGGGAGGTAACTCACTTGGAAAATCATCAACCACAATATCAACAAACTCATCCAACAAATTTTGAACTTCTTCAAGCAAATCATTTAAGTTTTTGCTAGTTAGAATTACCTTGGTCTTACCAACTAAAAGAAAAATGTACCTCCTCTTTTTTAATTTCTTGTAGAAATTATTTTCCATTGATTAACATTATCTTAGGGACGACTTCTTCAGTTGAACCTTCATTTTTTAATGGTAAGAGTGTATGCTTCTCCCCATCCTTCTCAAAATAATATGTGTTGTTTATTTCGTCATATGTTGCATTATTGTCATATTGCCAAGCTCTACCCAAAAAAATATGGCACACATCCATAGACATAATGTCACACAATACCTTGTCTTTGTAGCTTCCAATATGAAATTCCACTTCATATTGCTCGTTAACCAACAATTGATGTCCCTTCTACAACCATGACAATTTGTATGTGATAGGATGTATTGTCTTCTTCAAAACCAAATTTTCAGCCATTTATGTATACACCAAATTATCAGTACTGCCACTATCAATAATGACTTTACAAAATTTACCTTTGTCTTTACAGACAGTTTTGAAGAGTGTATTCCTTTGTGCATTTTATTTGATCTCCTTGACTAGCTTCAACAAAACTCTATTTATCAAGAAAGACTCTCCAACCTCTTGTGCATTCTCATGCATATGTGAATTCACACTTTCTTCCTTGGCCTACACAACATTTGTACTTCCTCTACTTGTGGA
Source organism: Picea sitchensis (assembly GCA_010110895.2). Lineage (NCBI taxonomy): Eukaryota > Viridiplantae > Streptophyta > Pinopsida > Pinales > Pinaceae > Picea > Picea sitchensis. Next base: position 16,044 of record SNQJ01S0048379.1, on the reverse strand, counting down.
AGTTTTTTTTGGACACTCATGAGATGTATGTCCAAATTTATTACATCTATAACATCTGATAAGAGAACCTCTACCTCTTTGATAAGTTCTTCTTCCTCTAAAACCACCAACTCTTGATGAGTGTTCTTGTTGGTGTGAACTGATGGATTTTTATTTTTGATATGGAAACCTTCCTCTACCACTTTCTTTTCCTCTTCCTCATGATTGAATCCAACCTCTTCCTCTTTGAATTTTATTCCTTGCCAAATTTTCTTATTCCTTGAGAGTGAAATGATATTCCTCCTCAATAGTTCTTGGAGATAAAATGCCAATTTCATCTTGAAACTCATATCTTAGTCCATTAATATATCTAGCAATTTTTTATGGGTTTTCTTCTATATGACCAACTCTAATAATTAATTTATAAAATTCTGTAGTGTACTCTTTAATTGACACACCTCTCTACTTTAGATTTTGCATTTGTCTAAAAATAATAATCTAATAATCTCTGGGCATGAAATTGCCTTTCAACTTTGCTACTCTGGTGACATATTTTCGGCCTAAAGATATTCCGGTCGAAATTCTCTTTCGGCCAAAAGACGTTTTTGGCCAAAATATTCTTTGATCTGAAACAACCTTTCGGCTGAAAACTCATTTATATATTTGAGGCACATCGCTCCTGTAACCGTTTTTAAGAATTGATGAGGTTGTGAGCATTGTGGACATTGTGAGCGTTGTGGACATTGCGAGCATTGTGGACGGGCGAACTTTGTAGCTGAGGGTCGACGTTGCAGCTGTGGGTGGGTGGACATTGCTATTGCTTATTAGTTGTTGTTGTGGTCGGGCAGACGTTGGAGCTATGGGCTATCAGGTAAGTTCCAATTTAGATTTTTTTTTTTAGTTTTAATATTACATTTTAGTTTTAAATTTTAGTTTTTGTTTTAAATTTTAGATTTAGATTTAAATTTATATTTTTGACAGGTCCATATTCGACCATGTCCATGTATAGAGCCGGATACGGTTATGTTCCTGTACATGGACATGGACGAATATGGATCTGTCCATGTACATGGACATAGCCATATTCAACCATGTCCATGTACAAGGAGAGGCCCAAATTCAGGCCCCTCCTTGTACATGGATAGGGCCGAATAAGACCATGTCAAAACTCTAAATTTCCAAAAATTTAATTTGTTACTAAACTTGATACGTGTTTTGTTTTTTAAGATTTATGAAGAGTTAGGAAAAAAATGATATGAAGTGTTTTAATATTGGTTTTAGTTTTAGTTTTTGTTATAGTTTTCATTTAAATAATGTAGTTTTAATTTTTGCAAATTTAGAGTTTTGACAGGGCCATATTCGGCCCTGTCCATGTACAGGGACAGACCCAAATTCGTGCATGTCCCTGTACGTGGACAAGTATGAATATGGATCTGTCCTTATATGTAACATCCCGCTCAGGCGCACTGAGAAAACCTATTATTTGAGGATACTTGCTCGCAAGTGATCTGGACTTTTCTGATGTTAAAACATTTATACTCGATTATGATGCGTTATGATAGATGACATGATGTATTACTATTGTTATATACAGGTGCTATTGACTCAGTTTATTTGTGTGTGCAGGGTTTTGTACCTGGAGGATGCAGAGGCATCGACGGAACCCTTGGACTCCGGATTGAGTCAGGGAGTGTGATATTTGAGTTGATTTATTTACCATGATATATATTGATTTGATGATATGTTGTTGACATGTTATGACATGATGGTTGATGATGCAGGCTGATGATAACTTTCCGACCAGACTCACATATGGAGTAAAGGGGCCACACATGATTTCCATAGAGGTTGAGGGAGAGGTGTGGACAGCAGCCCTGCCACAGCCTACTAGCACTCCCGCCGTGGCTCGAACTGTAGGTTAATGATTACCTAGCTCGAGAGGATCCACGATGCTGTGAGGGAAGACTGCGACAGTCGCTCACGATGATTCTAAGGGGTGCGCAATAAGGCAGGGGCCTTATTCCTTAGAGCCCTTAGTCTCCCACAAGTTCACCTGGCGGAGTGTTGACTCCAGGGGTTGGGCCTTAGATTCTAGAGCCCTTAGTCTCCACAGTTCACTTCCTCGGGCGCGAGTGTTGACCTGTGGGTTATAGATGTCTACCAATCACCAAGTCACGAGTGGCACCTCTTTGGAGCACGTGTGGCGTATCCCTAAAAGGGCACGCCATTATTTGTCACAAGTCAGCTTAGTGGCACCCTTGGAGCACGGGTGCATCCTAAAGGGCACGTCGCGCAACAGAAGCAAACGAGGCGAGTGGTACCCTTGGAGACCGTAGTGCGTCCTGAAGGGCACGTCGCATTGATGATGATGATGAGACAACCTAGATGACCCTAAGACCTTAACGCCTGATAAAATTCTTAAAACGACTCCCCTAATTAATTGTTGCCTAGTTCAAATCTAAACCTAAATTCAAAACATCTCTAAGATAAAATTTTGATTAGCCTTAAGAGAAGACCCTCCAAAAATAAACTAAAACCCTCCTAAGTGTTAGTTAAAGTCTTCTTAAAATTAAAGGGGGTAAAGTAATGAGGGAGATAAATTAAGTGAAACCCATGGATTTTAAATTATAAAGAAGAATTAAAATTATTAAAGTGTGGGAGTATAAAAGTTAGGATTTTAGAAATACAATGAAAGGTTTAATAAGTGCATTTATCTTTTTGGGTTTTAGAAAAAAAAAATAATAAAAAAAAATAAAAAAAATAAAGGAAAGGAACAATTAATAGAAATAAGGAAACTTGTAATAAAGGAAACTTAATAAAGGAAACTAAGGAAACATAGGGTAAAAAGCAAAAAGGAATCGACAATTAATAACTTTCTAAAATGAACTAAAATAACAACTTCTTTTAGGGAAAGTTATTAAAAGCGTGTAAGAGGATCTAGGAACCCCTAGGAGTAATTTTAGGAGCGACTAAAGGGGGGGTGAGGGAAATGAGTCTTTTAATAAATTTAAGGAAAATAATTTTGGAGAAACGTGGGGGATGGGTGACACTTGGACGGCTAGAATTTTTAGGGGATTTTTCATTAAAACTTAATTAATAGTGATTTAGGGAAAGTAGGTGGGTCTCAATGGCTATAAAGGAAGGGGTATTTATAAGTATTGTCATTTAATATTGTTATTTGTCATTTTCAAATCTTGTCCTTTGTCATTTTAGAGATTGTATTATTATATATTGCCATTTCTAAATATGATGTTATTTGTAATTTTTCAACTATGATGTTACTTATAAATAGGATGTTATTTCTAAGTATGATGTTATATTGTTAATTTCAAATATGAGGTTACTTGGAATATGTAATTGATGTTAATTCTATGTATTGACCTTTTAATTATGGTTATTTATAAGTATTGTCAGTTAATATTGTTATATGTCATTTTCAAATCTTGTCCCTTGTCATTTTAGAGATTGTATCATTATATATTGCCATTTCAAAATATGATGTTATTTGTAATTTTCAACTATGATGTTACTTATAAATAGGATGTTATTTCTAAGTATGATGTTATATTGTTAATTTCAAATATGAGGTTACTTGGAATATGTAATTGATGTTAATTCTATATATTGACCTTTTAATTATGGTTATTTATAAGTATTGTCAGTTAATATTGTTATATGTCATTTTCAAATCTTGTCCCTTGTCATTTTAGAGATTGTATCATTATATATTGCCATTTCGAAATATGATGTTATTTGTAATTTTCAACTATGATGTTACTTATAAAKAGGATGTTATTTCTAGGTATGATGTTATATTGTTAATTTCAARYATGAGGTTACTTGGAAATATGATGTTATTGCATTATTATTGGAACCTATGATCATAGATGACATCGAATTGAGAGCTCCTCATGTTTATTGAAATGTTTTTATCTTGTAAGGTCACTGAAATTTTGCGGTTGTAGCATATAAGAGGTATTGTAATTATAGAATCATGGTCCGGATAGGTGATATAAATGGAATGTGTTTAATATTTCATGGCAGTGTTATTGTAACTTTTCTGTTAATAATAAACATTTATGGTATAATAATCTTGATTAAGTACAATAGGATTTGTGAGTCTGTAATGAGGGTGTTGGTTCTTGTAGACAAAGTTGTACTTGGTTGATAAACCCTCTGGGCGTTGGGACTGTTGTCGGGTGGGATGTAGACACCCCCCTGGTAGCCTTAGGAGACATGTCTGTGTGTGTGATTTTTCTATGTAAATAATCCAGTGCCGTATCAAGAGTCTCGGGCCCTTTAAAGGCAGGGTTTCCACTCTTGCGACACACCTGACATAGATTACTAGTTTCTGCCTGAGCATTCGGCCAGGAGCCTRTCTAATCTTCTTTCAAGAAGACATAAGAGTAAAAGCCCTGCTTTTCTRTGCAAAAATAGTAAACTCTACTATTGGATTCTTCCATCTGTGACTGTACTGTACTTAACACCTGGTGTTGTTTTCTTCTTACAACTGCTAGTTGTAAGCCTTATGTCTAGGGGCGTTTATTTCTTGTTGTCACTGTGATATGTCGGGGTCGTCTTGTTGTGTTCGACTTGCTTGCGTCTTGTTCTAGGTCAGGTTACTAGTTTTTGCCTGAGCAGTCGGCCAAGAGCCTGTCTAATCTTCTTTCGAGAAGACATAAGACTAAACGCCCTGCTTTCCTGTGCAGAAATAGTAACCCTAACACCATGGATTCTTCCCTTTGTGTTCTTACTGAGCACCCCGAGTATCTCTTAATGTTTGTGTTGTGCGCCTTATGCCTATGGTCGTATATTGTTGCAGTTACTCATTGTGTGCCTTCAGTCTTCTTGTGCGGAACATCGTGGTTGTGTCTTGTTGGTTGTCGAGTGGCGATGTAGAGTCAAGTGTGTTTGTTACTTCTACACGCGCGCACACACCTTAAACAAAAATAATAAAAATTGCCCCTGTTCTCAGAGTTGTTGTCGTAACGAGGAGGTCGTTACATTATACAGGTACATGCTCGAATTCTTTCATGTCCCTATAAATGGACAGATCCATATTCAACCCTATCCATGTATAGGGACATGCCTAAATTCAAGCCTGTCCCTTTTCATGGACAAGGCCATGTTTGGCCCTATCCATTTACAAACAGAGTCCTGAAAACTGATAGTTCAAATTACACTTCATTAAAAATGTATGTGTTATTTTTCACCTTATGGAAGCTTATAACATATAATATGATAGCATTTGTTTCAACTTCCATTACCTGTACTTTTTATACTATGATCTTCCAGATAGCTCCATAACTATGTCCTTACTACTATGATATCAATATTAAGCTAAGTAATCAATGTAGAATGAGCTTGAATTTTACACTCATTAGTATTAACACCATTTCTTTAACTCTTACTATCATACAAGAGCCATGATAAATGAGCGCACTATCTCTAAGAAGTAAACAACAAACACACTTACTGTATATAAGTTACAACATAGAACACTAGTTATAATGAGCTTACACATAATAGAGATCAATGTAATTGACATAATAAGTGGAATCATTACACTAATTATAGTTAGTTATGAAGCTATAATCAATACCATTAGTTACAGTGTTTATGTAATAAAGCATGCTAGGAGTCCTCATCAATACTTACACTACTTAATGTAATCTATGTTTCCTATTGAATGTGTAGTTACTTGATATCCACTATTACAAGACTAGCTTATACATGGTGTTCAAAGCTGCATAGATAGTGATATACATTTTTTTCAATAGATTTCCTAATATTACTACGAGTAACCCATTACAGACATCAACTATCTTATATGGGTTACTACTAGTTATGCAACAACTTTCTTAACCTCTATACATTAGCTTTGGTGATGTATTACCCTTTGTATTTACACTAATATGGCACATATACTAGTTACAGATTGCATGGTATTCTCTATGCCTTATTTTCTCCATACTGTGCGAATATTTACTGTATGAGCATACCATAGATATGGGAATATAAGGAAATGAGCAGTGCATATATGAGGCAAATCAAAGAGATCAACAATGTTTAGATACATGAGCTCTATTGTGACAAGGGTGAATCTTGTTTCCATAACTATTACCATTGAATAGTATTAACTATGCATAATACTAGTATTCCTTAAAGGGTTACTATGTTAACTCTAAACATAGGTCAATACTAGTCACATTAACCATACAAGAAGGTTTTATAACCTTATAATGTTTATTCATAAGGGTTTGTAATATTGATCTCTTCTTTATTATGGATAGTTATAACTAAGAGGAATGTGAATCCTTATATGATATCAATGCAATTAGAAGCTTGAATATTTGTAATAGTGAGAACATAGCAATCAATATGATTACAGTATTGAACCAAGGTTTATACTAAGCCTAAGCTCTTGTATTAGTGTAAGAAAATCATTAGACCAATAGAGCATATGGATACAACAAATGTAATCAAGTTGCTTATTATGTAAATAGTGATGATCCAACAGTAGATGTGATAGACCTATATCACTCTGCATCATACTTGAATATGGCTCTTTCTTACCTTTAATCATAACCAATGTGATAGTTAGCTTATCAGTCTAAATACCATTACTCTTTCATCTTATCCTATTATCTTGTAAACAGTTACAATTCAACCATAATCAATCTATTCACAGTAGAGTGGTTATGATATCCTAGTTAGTATGTCGTTTGATTCTATCCTTAGTAATGATTGGTATGATCTTGCTTTCTCATTGTTCGATGTGTAATAAGGGTATAACTATATCTATAAAATAGGGAAATATTATTGGGATTACATTATAGTTACATACATATTACTTCTATATTAGTGCCGATCAAATTTGACTGAAATCATAGTATTGAAAGTGAACACATGTGATGTATGTGAATAGATTAGATAGAGCCTCTGTTTATGAGATAACACGTTTAACTATATTGATACAACTAAGTAATATGCATAATATATGGATCTGTATTGATTATACCCATAGAACTAGTATCATAGCTTTGAGCTTGAACTTACATATAAACCATATATAACACTAAGTAACGCTTATTGTATATGATAACCAAGCTGATATTGAAGTAATACCTAAGCTATATGTAATGAACACATACTACTTATTACTATTCCACATTGTTGATTAGGGAAATAAGGGGAATATACACACTACTCGATAATGGTGATAGGTGAAAATAAGGGCAATAGCTTATGACACAAGCATTGGAATCACATACAAGTGTATTACATGTGTTGATACTTATTACCATTTCTTTCTAGTGATATCCCATGTAGTTAATAAGAGATAAGATTAATATCACAATACATATTGATTATGGTAAATAGGTAACATGATATCACCTTGTTGAACCTTAAGTTAAATTGTTCCTATATTACTGATATCATAGTAATGGAATGACTCTATTCCCCTTGTATTACAGGTTAATCTATTGAATTTATTTCTTATTATATATTTCCCTTTGTAGTTAACAATCATGTTGTTTGCTTCATGACCCTATGTTATAGGTCATACAACAACCTTTAACTATAACTAGAAAAATATGGCAGAGGTTAGTAGTATCCTTATTCAATGGACTTACTTCCTTATAGTGATCAATGTTATGGTACCAGGATGAGATTCACAGTATGGAATGTTATGGAATTAATGGGAAGAAATAGCACTGAATACTACAAAATGAGAGATTCAAACTAGTGTAATCAGTAGTTCATAATCAAATACATTAGACTCATATCAGGAAGTTGTACTCATAGTTAGTTTTGTACTAATTCATATCAAAGTAATGGAAATCAATGGTAATAAGCTAATCACTATCATAACTAGTATACACTCACTCTATGTGATGGATAGGTGATCTGAATAGCAGTAGTGATCTCATATTACTATTATTTTAATGAATATTAGCTTTTTGTTAATTACATTACGAGTATATCTTATTATGTGCTATTACATATGGTATAAGTAGTAACAAGTAGATATCGAGATTAAAGTAGAGCTTACTTCATAGTTACCCATCATGTAATGGTTCCAACAACTGTAAGTAAGCATATGGTGTTAGTTATGTGATTACCTTTATCTAAAGAAGAATGAGATTATGGTGTTAGTAAGCATATAGAATTCCTAGGAACTGTATCTACTACTAGTGTTGTTGTAGGATTTATATCTTGACCTAGTGGAATTATAACTAGCTAGGATGCTACTTAGTCAACTTCTAGAGCTTTACCTAGAGATCAAATTGACACGACCACTTAACCATTTCAAGATTTTTTTTAACCTTGGCCTCAACATCTATAATAGTAAGTATAGATAATCCCATTTGACCTTTCCATGGCCATGGATAGGAAATTTTTTGGCCCTATCCATGTACAGGGATAGGCCCGAACCTCCTATAAATTAATAATTTATGAACACAATAGGATGCAGACACAATAGAGTAAAAACAAAGACACAACAACACCTAGACCATATCAGGCACATACAAGTAGAGGTATAATATGTTTATCAGATGGGATGACAGATCTGAATTTGGACCTGTCCATGTACATTGATGGACTTGAATTCGAGCTTGTCCCATTATTGAATAACAACAAATGTATAAACTAAATAACATCCAAAGAAGAGCATGATCACATTATTGATCTTCCTTTGATTTTTGGGTTTATTTTTTTATTTTTTAAGTACAAAGTTGAGCTAATGTGTGATTCTTTTCTCTCCTAGGATAGTCCATGAGACCTAGGAGTAGTTAAGAAGAGCATGATCACATTATTGATCTTCCTTTTATGCTGGGATGATAAAAACTTATAAGTAAATATCATGAGAATCATGTGGAAATTTCTCCATTCAAGAAAAACTTAATTGTTGACTTTTTCTTGGAATCACTCTTGTTTGACTTATGCTCCCTTTAATTGTTGTGTGGGTTTTTGGTTTTGTGCTTTACCTAAAGAAAGTTATCCGTCTTGACTTTGGAAGAATTTAATTGTTGACTTTGTGTTGAAACCACCCTTGCTTGAATTATGCCCCCCTTAATTGTTGTGTGGGTTTTTGGTTTTGTTTAGTTTCTTTTTCCTAAAGAAGGTTAGATTCCTTGACTTGTTTCTCTTGACTTATTTAATTATTTTATTATGTGGCTACGACCCCTCTTCTTGGTATTTTTCATCTTGCTGAAGATCTCTTCTTGGTTATTGTTTGGGGATTTTGGTTCTACTTGCTAGTGTCTCCTTCCTCATATTTTTGTTGGTGTCGTCTTCTTTATATCCTTGCTAATGCCACCTTGAGTATGTTGTCATTCTCTTCTATTCTTGGTGCCACATGTGTATGTTGTTGGTTAATCTATTGATATTTTACCCTAAAATTTGTCCTTGGCAATTTGTTCCATCTGTCATGACGAGATCTTCCCCGAGGGTTTGATCAATGATCCTTTGAATTTTTTTATGAGCATATATCTAAGAGGATAGTAACAACATATCTCATGCGATATTGTTTCTTGTTTTATTTTTAAGTAAATGTTTTTTCAGTGATTATTTTTGTCAATGATTGTGAAAAATATAGTTGTTCTAGTTTTTTCAATATATGTTCTTAAATATTTGTGTTATAAATTTAGTATTTCCATTTAATGTTTCTAAAACTTATGAACTTTCATATTCATTAATTTCTAAAGGATATATATTGAGGTGATATGTCGAGACATGAGTTTCCAAACATTCCTCGCAAACGCTCTAGGCTATCCCAAGAAGGAATAAGAGGAACCCCTTCTTCAATAGAGGCTCCGAGTGACCAACAACAATCTCGTCAGAGGAGATTATCAAACGATTCTGTGAATAGATCAACTCAATAATGTGATCAAGCAAGTGCTATGGATGAAAACTTCTTAGATAGGTTGCACATTGACACTCATACACCTGATAATGTAGGGATTACATCAGGACAAGAAAATATTTTTGGTAATTTTCTTTATTTTTGTTGTATTTTTGTGTATTTATATTTATGTCAAGTTAAATGTTGTAATTACTTTCAAATGTGTGTGTAGACAATGAGTTTAGTGCGAGGGAATACAATGAATGAAAGAGTGGTTGTCACCAAGATTCTAATGTTGGTGAAGAGGGTGAATGTGGATTTAGGAGGCGACGTTATCAAGAAACAAAATATTACACGACTACATCCACCTATCTTTCGGATGTTGGTGATGAGCTCTCATGGGAAGAGATTAATGAAGCAATGACCCTTGAGTGATTGTCAGGTGTTAAAAGTAGGTTGGAAAATGATTGTTTTGCATTCATTGCAAAACTTTATGGATGCATATCAAAAGATGGGACCAACCACTGACAGTTTTATCGATTTGATGAGGCGGTGAAAGTAAGAGGTGATGGGCCCTGATAAATGAGACGTAGTAAAAAATAATTTTTCAAAAGAATGATGAGGTTCTACATTACTTTGATAGACACTTTTATCCAAATTTTTTTATGGACATCCACCCTGATTATACTAGTCTACCATCCGATTATTATGGGGCTGGTAAATGACGAACATATGATCAAAAAGTAGAATATCGAAATGCAACATTGCAAAGGCCTCCACGACCTCTAGTATCTCTCCCAACATGGACATTTTATTCACATTCAGAGTTGCGAGCTTCATTAGAGGTTGGAAAAGAGGCTAGGAATGCAATCAGAGAAATTTGGAATTAATTTTTTATGGTGTTGATGTTGTTTGAACTGTCAGCGAATGAAAGCCAATTCTCGGGCCATTTTTGTTTATTAAACATATGCGGAGTTAGATACCATGTTAGTAGAATATCTTAAGGAGTATGAAATTTTTTTCCATGATGGTTGGGAGGAGGGAATTCATAGTGATGAACTGAACAACCTATTGGTATGTGTTCTAGTTAGTAAGTTTTTAACGCATTTTAGGATTGTTTACTTCTAATTCTAGATCTAGATACATATCATTGTATCTATAGAAATAATTGAGTTGTTATTGTCATTAATTGAAGTTTGGAGATATGTTAAATAAATCTCCAGTAAATAGGGGACTTGATTCCACAAGTTTAAATTTCGATGGGTTGAATCATGTATGTGTTTTCTAATATCCACAGATGAGCACTTTAGTTGTCCAATCTCCAATATTTTGAATAAGATCAACAACATGACATTTATAATTTTGTATAAATGTGAACACATTTAATCCTAGATTTAGTTCTTAGTTGTATTGTTCATAGATTCTTAATCCATCTCCTACTACTTGGGCAGGCTTGTCTCAATTCTCATTGGGAGAGTTTGAAGAGGGTGGGAGTCACAAGTATCATTGCATGTTGAAAACAAATTTAGTTATATATTAAAATTGAAAATTTTCATTTAAATTATTAATTTAAAAGAAGAATGTCTTAAACAACAGTTAAATTATTGAATCATAGGTTGGAACCTCATAGGAATTACTTGTTTCAAAATTTAACACTACAATTTAATGTGTTAAAATCATGTAAATTTAATTTTCAAATTTTCAGATTTGAAATGTGTTATATAGGGTAATGTTGAGAAGAAAATACCTGAGAGTGTGCATGAACAAAATGTGGAGAAGAGAGTGAGGGAGATTTTGATTGAGGAGGAAGCATCCATACCTGGGAAGGATGTGTCTATTCATGATGATTCATAAATGTATGTTCATTGCACATTAGTGATTTTTAATTCGTTTTTATGTTGTGGTTTTATATAAAAGTGTTCAAGCTTATTTTTGTTGAATAAGCATATATTTTTTTCTTTTTTCAAATTTTTCTTTTCTCAAATTTTTAGTTTAGCCTTTCCTATTCACAGGGTTACTAAACTAGTGTCTATATAACTTTTCAATGCTTTGATCAATTATTTTGAAATATATAGAACCCCTATATAAGCTTATTATTATCTTAAATGGTACATTATTTCTATTATTTTGAAATCTTTGATCAATTATTTTGAAATATATAGAACCCCTATATAAGATTATTTATGTTTAGATCATGGTGAAGACCTAATTTTTAACTTGAACATTTGATTATTTGAGAATAGACTCTATCCCACATTAGAAAAGGGGAAGTTTTTAAATTTTCTTTGATTGCATTCCTCGCCTTCTTGTCCAAGAATGACGTAGTATGGACATTTGTGTTTTCTGCATACAACGAAGTGAATTCCTTCTTGCCATGGTATTATCAAGCTCTTAACTAAATTGGTTACTAACCACAAAAATCAACATTCAAGTAGATATACAAATAAGTTATGTACGTGCATGCTCTCACTTATGTTTAGATTATGACAAAGACATATTTCGAAGAGCATTTGATTATATGTAATATGAATACATCCCAAAGATGAAAAATTTAAATGGTTTTTGAAGAATGACTTAATATATGTTCAGATTTGTGTTTTCTTCATGTACATGAAATATTATTTGAGAACATCTATTCCACCGTAGAAAGAGGAGATACGTCTTTTTTGGAACTCACATATACTATATGTGAGTTAGCTCTCATATAGTAGCTCACATATACTATATGTGAGCTATCTCACATATACTATATATGAGCTAGCTCACATATAATTTCAAAGAGCATTTGATTATATGTAATATGAATACATCCCAAAAATGAAAGATTTAAATGGTTTTTGAAGAATGATTTAATATATGTGCAGATTTGTGTTTTCTTGATGTGCATGAAAGATTATATGAGAACATATATTCCACTGCAAAAGATGAGAGAAGCATTTTACTGCTGAGGAGATTAGTATTTTACTATTGAGTAAATAAGATCATCTAGGATGAGAATTTCACCTGAAGGATTTGAGACTTTATCCACAAGGAGATAATTATTTTATTGGAAGAATGACTTAATATGGAGATTTGTGAACTTTCTGCATACACAGTTCTATATTTATTTTCAGAATATTATCTAACTCTGAACACAAAAAATTCTTACCAAGAACACAATTTTAGTCTTTAAATTTTTTTAAGATTTTAGACAAGATTTTACAAATTGTTTACATCATGTATGTTTAATGTGAAGAGTAACTATTTTGGAAGTTTTGGAACTTTGTGATGGAAGTTTGGTTTAAAAAAAGTGCCAAAAAAGTGTAATAAAGAGAGAGGGAAAATCTTAAATCTGTTTAACTCTGGTTGGGTATGTCATTATTTCTTATTGTTTATTTAATATTTAGTTAAAGTATATATGCTAATATGTGTTATTTTTTTTATTATTGTTTTTTATTGGAAAATATCTTTAAATTATATTTGGTGGAAAATATGTTTACATTATATTTGGTGGAAAGGAGTATGTTTGAGGATGAGACTTAACTCTTTTGTTATGTATGCCAATTTTGCTTTAATCACAACTTGTTTTATTTATATAAAATGGTACATGTGTACATTTTATTTTAAATTTGTACATATATTTTATTGTAAATTTTTAATTTTTGAATTTTGTTTTCTTTTGCATGTTTGAATTGTAAATTTTTAAATTTTGACTTATGTTTTCTTTTGCAGGTTTGAATTGTAGGTATGAAGTGATCTAGATCTTAAAGCGATGGCCTAGAGTCCTGAATTTTGGAGTTAAATGTCTTAGTTTTTGTTATCATCCTAAAATGGATGTGGAACCTATGCATTTGGCGGTGTAACTATTCAAACTTTGATTATATATATATATATATATATATATATATTTGGAAGTCAAAATATCAATTTATTGTCTCATATTTGATTTCTCTTATATTGTTTATTTGATGGTGGAATATATTGTTTATTGTTTCATCTTTGATTTCTATTATATTGTTTATGATGGTGACACTTATATTGTTTATGATAGTGAAATATATTGTTTATTGATTAATAAATAGACAATAGCTTATAATTTGAATTTTTATGTTTTATGGTGAAAGGATAATTTATGTTTTATGGTGAAAGGATAATTTATTTTTTAATGGAAGCTTCTCGATGCCAAGGTAAAGGGGAAAATGCAAGAGAGGGGTTGTGTGGTATAGGTCATGGGGGTGAGGACAAAAAAACAATACATACTTTCCTTCGCCTACAACTCATGCCCCTCATCCCCCCACCCTGGATCTCCCTCCTCTATCCTCCCCGTGGGATTCAGAGTGGAGTGGTTTGACAACATGGGTAATTCACTAGGCTTTGCACCTAAGCTCATCTCAGAAGTGCTATCCATACACCAGTATCCCTCCCACCTGCCTTCTCCGTCCATTCTCCCTATCTCAACTGTCCCCCTCACTTCTTTCACCTCCCCCCACACTTCACCTACTCTTCTTCCCCTGCTTTCTCCTCAGCCACAACCTTCATGCACTCAGTGTGATGGGTTTACAAAGCTGCATAATTCTCTGGACAACATCCATAACTCAATCTGCTAAGTCAGGCGTGACATGAAGGATATGATGATCAGATATGAACTTCATGAGCATTGCGAGGAGCTCTTGGAGACTCTCATCTACACTCTTCTTCACACCACTTCGGACACATGGAATTCATCCCCAGACATTGCACATGATCCTCAAATGGAACAAAAGCTAGGCCAAATCTCCAAATGATTAATTTTGATTCTTGGTTTTTTGATGTCTTTAGACAAATTATTTCTTTTAGCTCTAGCCCTACGAGGCACCTTAGTTTCTTTTTTTGCAATTGTGAATTGTTTGGACAAGTAGCAGCATTGGTTTCTCATCTGGGCGATGCATCCACTGTCTCACTATTTACCCCAGGAAAGATTTAATTTTTTGATACCAGAAGGCTTTAATAAGCAGTTATTAATATAAAGATCCTATTTTATTTACAAAAAAAGGGTAATTTATGTTTTACGATATTGTGCTGAAATTAAAAATGTTTTATTTCATTTTATTTATAAACATTATTGTATAAACATCATTGTACTATATGAAGTAGAGATGATTCTATGTGGAGTTCATTGTGTAGTGATGGGAGATCTAGGTAGTTAATGTTGGAAGATTGGTTGTTGTCATTGGTGTCAACCCTAGTCATGGGTTTTGGACCGCAAGATTGATGAAGGTATTTGGAAATGAAGGAAAATACACATGCAGATACAACACCCATGGATGGATATTATACATCATGTTATTTCTAGTGGTATGTGGCACGTCATGTGGATCCTCATGGTTGAGGAGAAATGAATTTTTGAAGATGACAAAGTGAATTGTACATGTAGTCCCTGAAGATAATTACAGAAAATAATTACAAAATAAGAAAGTGTCAGGTCGGCCCTAATGTTAAAAGGAAGTAACATAAATGGTATAAATAAACATCACTATACATTCATTTTGATACAAGTCAAATTTCAGAGGGAAGAAGAAGTAAAAGAAGGCTGGATTTCAAGGGAGGATGAAGTCTTTTGGTGATGTGTTCTAAGATATGTTATTTTTCAGGTCATCTTACCATTTTTGTTATAATTTTTTTTCTAGAACGCTTCAGATGGTGAAATCTGTATGGTATTGAGAATACATATCAAGGTACCTCTTGTAAAAATTTCATCTCTTGATTCACTATAATTATGGAGATACACTCTGTGGAAGATAGGGTTTGTAACCAGTCCTGAAGCTAGTCAATAAACAGGTGTTCTGGGTAAACTAGTCATAACTTCTTCATACAAAATCCAAATGAAGTGGGACCACTTCCATTAGAAAGAGTACGGACTATAGTTTCTTGTGTGTGATTTTTAGAATCGGATGTTAAATATTGAGTGCGGGGCATGTTGTACAAGTTGGGTCTTCTGAACAAACCAGAATTGAATAAAGTTTACCATTCTTTCTATAACCTCTTTTTGGGGAGTATTCAAGGAGTGAAAATTGGAGGTGTTTCAGAGAATAAATTGAGTAATATTATCTATAGGATCAAAGTACTCAAATAATTGAAGAATTTCAGAAATTGAAGAAGTCTCAGGAAGCATTATCAGGTTCTATGTGATGATTGGTTGATGGTGATGATTTAATGTAAAGTTTTATTATCTCTCATATATTCTTGGGTGGAAGGAA
>SNQJ01S0048378.1:18244-66010 GCA_010110895.2 Picea sitchensis | reverse complement strand
TGCAATAGGGAGATCTCTTTCCTGTGACACAATTCAGAGCTTCAGTTCATTTCAGCAAGTTTAGATAGAATGATTTCTTTACTACAACACTAAGTGCTTTTGGAATTGAGCATATACAGTGCGCAGATACCTTTGAAACAAAAGACTTCCCTGGGTTGATAATTTATGTTTCACTTGGTTGTTTAAAATTAATTAAGCAATTATAGTGACCAACAGTTATGTCCTCCAGGTACTCTAGTATGGCCTCAACCTGGAATAAGTCTACATCTGGGAGTTGATCGTCAACTTCTCTGCCACTTTTCCCTAACTCTAATATGGATAGGTCATCAGGTCCTACATTGCATCTTCTTGACTTAACAATAAATTCAAAAGAAAATTCTTGAAATAACAACAACCTTCTACAAATTCTCACTTCCAACACAGGTTTGTTAACTAGATATTTCAATGCAAAATGATCAGTAAAGAATTTGAAATTAGAGCCTAACAAATAATGTCTAAATTTATGTAAATCATAAATCATGGCTAAGCCCTCCCTTTCTTTCATTGTGTAGTTGCGCTCTGCTTGTGATAGCTTCAGACTTACAAAATAGATAGGATGATCCATAGCTCTATCTCCAAGTTGTGCTAAGATGGCACATAAGGCAATTCCTAAAGCATATACATGGACATGAAATTCATTCTCTCAGTTTGGGAATATCATAATCAGTGTTGTACTAAGCTTCTCCTTGAGAGTCTCAAATTCTTTATCACATTATGGGGTCCATTGGAACATTTCGGCCTTTTTCAATAGATTCTCTAGAGGTGCAGTAATGTTGGCATATCTTCTGATGAACCTACGATAATACCCTGTGTGTCCCAACATGGAGAACAACTTCTTAGCACTCTATAGTGGTGGCATATTCATAATGAACGTAAATTTGGCTGGGTCTACCAATACTCCTTCTTGGCGGACCATGTAGCCTAAAAAATTCCCATGAGGTACATAGAAGATGCACTTTCTCAGGTTCAATGAAATCTGCAATTCTCTGCATCTGTCGAACTTTAGCCTTAACAATGCAACATGTTCCATGAGAAAGATATATATAATCCAATCATCCATATAGACTTCTATAAACTTGTGAATGAACTCACTTAAAGTTGCTATTACAATCCTAGAGAAAACTACAGGGTCGTTCTTTAAGCCAAATGGCATCACATTGTATGTGAAGGATCCCCATTTTGTTATGAATGTGGTGTTCTTGTTTTCCTCTTTGACAATATTGACCTGTTGGTACCTTGAAAATCCATCTGTGAATGAGTATTCTTCCATCCCCACAACCTATTCTAGCACCTCATCACTAAAAGGTGTTGGGAAAGGGTCATGCACACAGGCAGAGTTAAGGCTTATGTAGTCTACACAGACTCTAATATCCTCTATGCCTTTCTTTCTTTGAATAATTATTGGCCTGACCCATTCTACTTCTTCTACTGCAAAAATGATTCATGCTTCCAACATATTATCTATATCCTTCTTAACCTTCTCTTTTACTTTAGGTTTAATATGGTATGGTCTATGCCTCATAGGCTTGGATCCTGGTTTCAACTCAATTTTCATTTCTCCCATAATTCCTTTGATTCCCTTTAACTCTCAGAAAGTATTTGGGAACAAGTCCTCATATTCTTGCAGTAGGCTCTATATTTCATGGCTATATTGCTCATCCCAGTAGTCTCCCACCATGGCTATCTTAGGTTTCTTTGTGGTCCCTATATTGACTTTGTGTAATTTTAATGGGTGATTGTAGGAACTGTTGTTTTGACTGGGTATGGTGTTTTGGATTTCTATGTTCCCCTCTGTCTCTTTGATGGATAGGTTTCTTTATTCCTCTAAATCATCTGGGATTTATGAGTCTCTACTAATCTAATCACATTCTATAGGCTTCTCGGTTGAGGGAAGGTGAAGGTTATTTTGAAGTTCTCGACTATGCTTTGGACATACCACTTGGTTTAATTTCTAATGACTATCATTTGTAAAAAAATATTATTTAATATTTTGAAGGACTACTTCGATCTCAAGGTACTTACTTGTAAATGAGAAGTCCTTTAAAAAATGAGTTGTCAACATCTTCCAATCGCTACTCTATCTTCTCATTTCTTCCTATACAAACCAAACCTTCGAGATCAGTCTTAGAGAGTGTGGAAATACATGAACCTAGAAATGAGAGGGTATTTCCGCAGCTTGCCATTGTGTCACACACTGTTCGATGTGTACTTTAGGGTCTGATTCCCTGTTGAACAACTACACAACTTGGATATCCATCTGCATCTCAGATTCCAGTTGCCCCTTGTTCTAAAATCTATACTTGATAGCTTGCTTCACATCATCCCAATCTCTGAGTAGCGATATATGATTGGCCCACCATCTAGTAGGGATGTCCTGAAAGGATATATCTAGTACCGGGATTCTTTGATCTTATACCACCTTTTCTTCAATGTTGAGAAGAAAATTGTCTAGTTCTGAGGTGCCATTGTATATTGGGTGTTCTATAATTTTGGTCCCAAACCATCTTCTTAATCTAACAGTTGTGCATCTTCTTGATAATATTTCATACAAACCTTGTTTCCAACTGTCAAAATCCAATTCTAAATATCCGTCTACTAACTATATGCTTCTCCAATTTACTGATCCATAAGCAGTAGGGTTTATATAATCGTCTCTTGTTCCTACTATTATAGTGTACAAATGATCCAAGTCTTCTCCCTCCATATTATTTTCTATTGGCTCTATATATCTGGGCCCTACATATGGATCCAAAGTTTGAACTACCTTGATTTCATCAGCCTCAAAGGTCATGGTGTATTTCTTCAAATTAATTATTGCATAGTTGTTATAGCCCCAGTCAATTCTAAGTAGTGCAGGGTAAGGTTATTTATCTCCCTTTATTTCAATGAATTCAAAGTCAACCACTGTATTTAATCCTGCAACGTCTATTTCTACATTCTCCAGTCTTCCTATGGGGAAAATATAGTATTGATTAGCCATTCTTAACGGAATTGGGAAACATGTCAGCTTAGGTTTTCCTAAGGCTTCCCAAATATTCTTAGGAAGAATGTTCACATTAGATCCTAGATCCAACATGACATCCTTGATCTTAAATTCATCTAACTGGGCTACTAGTCTGAATTCTTTCCCGGTTTGTACTCTTCTTCTCTATACTCTCTGAGTATTCTTCTCAGGAATATTTTCTCTTAATCTTGTTTATATAGGTTCTTCATTCCCTAATACTAGGTATAGCACATTGCATAACTTTTATGTTAGTTGATCATTCCCAAGAATGTTAGAAAACAATTGGAACCAAAGGTCAACTACATTTTGAGGTTGCTCAGGTTGTCTTGGTGTGGCTATAGGGTTTCTGGGTGCAGGGGGTGAAGAAGGGACTTGCACAATCTTAGGGTACACAATAGGCCATGGTGGTTTCTCTCGCATCTCATGGCTAGGAATATTCTGAAATACTTCTATGAAATATTTAAAGAACAACTTATGTTTTAGAGGGTCATACCTGTCTTATTTAGGTGCTACTTTTCATATATGAGGTAGATTATCAGCATCATCTCCTGTCTTCACTCCTCCTCAAGTAATGATATTGAGGTTAGGGGATTTTCCTTTACTAACTCTTTTGATTTTCTCACTGATGAGGATAGTTCCTCATTGTCGTACCCTATCTTCCTATTTTGCAATTAACTATGGGAAGTCTTCAGTTGTGTGCCTGTTGGTTCTGTAGTGATAGGACCATGGCCGCCTTGGATGAGGACAGTCTTTAGCCATGTGAAATTGTTCATCATAGTTATAACATCTTCTTGGCCCTCTTCCTCCAGTCCTTCCTCCTCTGAATTCTCCTTCGACTCCACCTCCTCGACCTCTTCCTCATCCCTGAGGGTTTTCATTCACCCTGAATGTTGTTCGGTCTAACGTGTCTGCAAGTGCATCCAACGCCCTACATTGATTGGTAGTATGTGTGGTAGATGTGCACAAGTGACAATGTACTATATTTGGTACTGTCAAATATTTATGCATAATGGGGCATAGTCTTGTCCCATGCACATGGCTTCAAAAAGTTTCACAATACTCAGTTGTTGGTGTCGCTTGGCTCCCTGGAAAAGAATGATATGGGGTGGGGTTATGGAATGGTAAGTTCATAGACACTTGCGCAACTCCTCCCATGCATCATGGTGGTAGTCCCATCGGATTCTGAGGAGGTCACATTCCCCTCATTCGTGGACATTCATTCACCAGATGTCCCTCTGTATAAATTTTGGTGCACCAAACTTGCATTCATCCTGGTCTAGGTATCGTCAGCTCTTGAATATTTTCTGTAATCTTTGATAGTTTCCCTTGTAATTGTGCTAAGTTAACATTTTTTGGGGTTTGGTCACTATCAGTCTCCCAGGGTATCCTGCCATGGCTTCAATATTCATTGATTGTTCCAAGGCATCTGTCAGAGTGGCTATTCATTGTTGTGTCAACGGAATCCGTGTTAGAGGTAACAATCCCTGAATATAAAATTCCCTTTGATGTTCCTCATGGATTGGATGTGCTAACCTCCCTATGGAATCTTTGAACTTATGGTTGTATTCCTAGGCTGATTCACCTTCCTGTTGTTGGATCTCGCGCAACTCAAACATAGCTTGTTGTTCTGACTGAGGTAGTTTGAACTCTGCTATGAACCTCTTCCATACCTGGCCAAGAGTGAACGCTTGACCTAGAATTCATGCACTATTATATATTGTAAAAATTATGACGTTCTATTTGCAACATTATGGACAAAATTAGCCATATTGTTGAAAAATAGAGGAAATTTTAATTTTTTTTCCATATTGCCCGATAATGTTGCTATTTCCATGTTTACATCTCTCTTACCACGTTTCCATCTCTCTTTCCACTTTATCATCTCTCTTGCCATGTTTTCCACATAGTTGTCTCTCTTGCCACGCTTGTGACATAGTCATCTCTCTTGCCACGTTTGTGAAGATAGTTGTCATAGTTGCTATGTTGTGGAAACTAGGTTTTCCCCCTCCAACAGTCACCTAGTATTTTGACCAAGTCAACTTTGATTTGTTCAATGATCATAGGAATTGAAACGTTATAAAATCTATAAAAAAGTTGCATTTTACAGATGTTGTGACAAGTTTTCTATAATAACGACACTTCCAAAAGGGTTTGCGGGTCTTCTCGGCTAGAGTACAACTATTAAAATACATTGTACTAGGGCTCTTCTTGTTTTGTTTTAATTTTCTAATCGATCGAATTTTAAATGAAACAACTATTAAAAGACATTGTACTAGGGCTAGAGTACATGAGAGGCAACGGTGACATGTGAATGGGGCCAACGTTGAAATTTTTTCAAAATTTTTATGTATAAAATCATACACCCTTGAGTATTGAAACCCTCCCATATTGTCAAGGCATGTGTCTAGTCTAACCATGTCAAATTGTGATGCATACAGGAACATATTGAAGAAATTTCAATGTTGACCCCATTCACTGCTCACTATGCGGGGTCGGTGCATGACATTTTTGGTGGTTGAATTGGAAGTTCCATGACATTTCAAGAGAGTTCCAACAAAGATTCTACAGACAGAAACAATGACATTTGAAAAATATGGGATGCCCCATTATGAGCATTGTTGCAAACATGGAATATCTCAAAGATTATGTAGTTGGGACATCAAACATCCTTGAGTCTTAAAACCCCCCCATACCGTCAAGGCATGTGTCTAGTCTAACCATGTCAAATTGTGATGCATACAGGCACATATTGAAGAAATTTCAATGTTGACCCCATTCACTGCTCACTATGCGAGGTCGGTGCATGACATTTTTGGTGGTTGAATTGGAAGTTCCATAACATTTGAATAGAGTTCCAACAAATATTCTATAGATGGAAACAACGAAATTTTACAAATATGAGATGCCCCATTATGAACTTTGTTGCAAACATGGATGATCTCAAAGATTATGTGTCTAGGACATCATACATATTCCTTGAATCTTAAAACCCTCCCATTCCATCAAGGCATGTGTCTAATATAACCATGTTGAATTATGACACATACATGCACAGTTTGAAGAAATTTCAACCTTGGCCCCATTCACTGCTCACTATGCGGGATCAGTGGAAGAAATTTCACTAAGCTCATTCACGTTCAAGGCAGGCCCCATTCACTATGCTCACAATGATACATCCATTATATTGAACGTTGATGCAAACATGGATGATCTCAAATATTATGTGGGGACATCAAACATCCTTAAGTATTGAAACCCTCCCGTACCTTCAAGGCAACTATCTAGTTTAACCATGTCAAATTTCGATGCATATGGGCACAGATTCAAAACATTTCAATGTTGTCCCCATTCATTGTTCACTGTGCGGGGTCGATGGAGGATATTTGTGATGGGTGTATTTGAAGTTCCATGACAAATTTCAAGAAAGTTCTGACAACGATTCTATAGAAAGGAATGATGAATGATGACAATGAGAGGTGCAACATGATGATCGTTGATGAAAATGCAGACGATCTCAAATATTATGTGGGGACATCATACATCCTTGAGTATTGAAACCCTCCCATACCAAAATCCATGTGTCTAGTCTAACCATGTCAAATTTCGACGCATACATGCACAATTTGAATAAATTTCAACGTTGTCCCCATTCATTGCTCACTATGTGGGGTCCGTGCAAGATGACATTTGTGGTGGGTGAATGAAAACAGTAATAAAAATGATGAGATGATGAAATCATCCTTTGAATAATTTGTGAGTGAAGATGATGAGTTGATGACATCGTTCTCACCAACATATATCCACTTATTCCCAATGACACATCTTTGATATCCTCCAACATTAAAAAAATCCTTACATCAATATGGAGTTTAAACATTTTCAATAAGTGTGAGTCATTCATGAATTCTACTACATCATGGAAATTCTCTTGTGATCATTCTCACCTTTATTCACATAACCCCCACACTATATTCCCCTTAGTTACTCAGTAATCCAAATTTAGAAATGACCAAAACTAATGCAACAATGACGGAATAGAAAACCTTGGAAGAGAGATAGATGGTTGTAGATAAGAATAGAGGCAAGGAAAATTAGAAAACCTTTAACCCCATGCCCATGAAATAGTTTCTTATTAATTATTTAAGAGCTAAGGAAATACTCCACTAGGTTTCTCATAAAGCAATCAATGGATTGGACTATTTATGCCTACATGAGGGAACTGAAAAGGAAGGAGATGCTTGAGGGATTGTTGAGTAGAGAAAGGAAACATTTTCCCTTGTGTTGTGTATGGAATGGAAGAGATATTTTCTTGTATACTCAAATATCACTCACATACCCACTCTATATATCATCTCATATCGTCCTCATTTCATTTTAATTTTCTGATCGATCGAATTTTAAAGGAAACAACTATTAAAATACATTGTATTAGGGATAGAGTACATGATGGACAACGGTGACCTGTGAATGGGGACAACATTGAAATGTTTTAAAGATGTTTCTATATGACATCATACATCCTTGATTCTTGAAACCCTCCCATACCGTCAAGGCATGTGTCTAGTCTAACCATGTCAAATTTCAATGCATGGCACATATTGAATAAATTTCAACGTTGGCCCTAGTCACTGCTCACTATGTGGGGTCGGTGCATGACATGTTTGGTGGTTGAATTGGAAGTTATGAATGTTAAGGTGGTAAAATCATACATTTTTATTTCTATAGTGCCATGGACTAGATATGAGAATATGATGAGGACAACTCATTGGAAGGTTGAGAATTACATAGGCCAAAGGGAAGAACCTTGTAGGAAAATGTTCCCCTAGGAAAGTAAAAGTAATTTTGTCTCAGTCCTTAAGGTGATATGTATATGTCTATATCCACTAAACCTATATAAAAATGAAAAGTACCTTTTACTTGCTAAAGAATCTAGTACTTGATCAATGAAAGGTAAGGAAAAGTGGTAATTTATTTTGGCCATATTGATCTCTTTGTATTATAAACACACCCTCCATTTTCCATTTTTATTGGGAACTATAATCAATGCTAAAACCCATTCACTTTCATATATTGGGTAGAGGAATCCTTCATCTAATTTTTTTACTAATTCTACTTTGATTATATCTTTTAAGGTAGGGTTAATTCATCTTTAAAAATGATTAATCGATGTATATTAATCCTTCATGTAGATGTCGTGTGTATACATATTTCGATGAACACCTTAATTGTCTTTGTAATCCCATGATAATATTGTTGTGTCATTTCTAAGAATAATTAGTGACTACAATTCTTGGACAACAATCAAATTAGTGTTTATTTTGAGAGTTTTAGAGGGGATGATTTCCAACTAAATATTTCCAAGGAACCTCTTTCAAATAAATAGGAACCTTAGACTATCTCACTTCCCCTTGACTATTATATTATTCAATTTTCACAAATCTTGGATACAAATTTTTCATGTAATTTGAAAATGAAAGTGTATTACTCTGTATTTTTCATGGACATGACTATTTCAATTCTAAGGATAATGTGTCCTATTTCCTACAAATTTATTCTCCTTCTTCGTGTCCTACCCACATAGGTATTTTAGTATTAATGAGTGGCTTGGTAGGGGGTAGAGGAAAACTTGTTTTTGAGGTTGACCATTTGCAATGGTCATGTTTCCTTCAATACAAATGATATATGCATCAACTATATCCAACCAAGCTCTTCCTAAAATGAGGGCATAGCCATTCATGTTGGATATGGTTTAAAGTAGTATAAAATCTATTATTTACTCACATGAATCAATGTGTTACATCCTCTAATACTCCTTCATTATTTATAGTTAATCTATATTCTAGTTAGAGTATAGTAGGTGTGTGTATCAATAGTTACCTATGGTCTAGTATACGTAATATCGTTTTTCAATGTTGATGGTTGGCCCTAGATCTATTAGAGTATTCTAAATCAATTTTTTGTTGATGTAGACATATAAAACTGGACTACTTGGATCTAAGTATTTAGGAACAAATATTTTTCCTAACATAATATTTGCAAGTTACCCTATTACATTTAGTATAGGAGAATATTTTATTTTTCTTCCTATATTCTTAATGAATTCTTCTATTATGAATTTATTGTAGACATGAATATCATTAATATATTGGAGGATAGGGATTTTGACACATAAGTTTTTGAGTTCATCTAAAAGGTAATTATCTTAGATGGTGTAAGTCTTCTTAGCTTCTATCATTTTAGGACAATGTGGTTTTGGTTTAAGTATAGGTTGTTCTTGTGGAAAATATTCCTCCTCCTTAAATCCATTATCCTCTATGGGGTATAAAAAAGGGGAGGGGTTGTTAGTACCTTCCACGATATTAGAATGATCTCTTGAAGATCCATATAGTAGGTTTGGTAGGTGGTCTTCTCATTATTGTATACTTGTTGGACCTGACTATTGTTTGGATTGGGTCTTGGATGGGTAAGAAACTAGGGTTGTTTTGGGATTTGTTGGTTACTTCTTGTTGAAGAATTCATTTATTGTGGTGGAGGTAGGAGAATTTATTGTTTTTATTGGGTTTGGGGTCTCCACCCTTCTGGATATTTACTCCATTGGTAGTTTTAACTTTGATATCGAGATGAAAATGATTGAAAGAAATGTTAGAATGGTTAAGGATGGTTTTGGTACTACCATTGAATTTTCACTAGCTAGAACAGTTGATTGGAATGATACCAAGGTTGAGTATGATTTTTTTTCATTATTTCTAGAAAACTATTGAGGATGGGAATAAGGAATACCTATTTGAAATGGTCGATATATTCCTTGCTTCCTTTGGTTGATGAAGCATAGTGGCTCCATATTCTCTTAAGATATTTGGTAACTAGCCTTAATACTTGGTAAGATTGTTTTTTGTTATTTTGATTTTCCTCTTTATAAATTCCATACATTTATATAGTATTAGAAGGACATTCATTCCTAGCACTTTGTTTGTGCATTTACGACAAAATTTGTTATAAATGAAGATAGGTTAGACAACAATGTAGGTTAGAAAGGAAGATAGGTGGTGTTTGATGAGTATAGGCACCTCCTCCCTAAGAACCATAGGTATCATACTACTGAAAAACATATTTTCACTGGGAAATAAGAGAGAGGGTTTGTTGTTGTCTGAATTCCTTGAGAAGAAGAGAGAGGGGTGGGTTTTCCATGGGAAGGAATACTATTCCTGATACCATTGGATGGTTGAGAGAAGGGAAGGTGGTCAGGCCCCTCCATAGGTACCATGTGAAAAAGGTCAAGCACAAGAAACTGCATAGAAAGTAAACCCTAGCTAGATCTGCTTAGAGAGATCTTTTAATTTTAGTCTAACTTATTTTAATGTATTTTCAAGTATGTTAGAAAGAACATAGAAGAATCATTTTTTTTGTTGGATGAGTTCATTAAGGAGAAATTTTAAGTTCTTATGAGCACAAATCGATGTATATTTTACATTTCTAATTGAAATAATAAATATATGATTTTTTGGAGAAAAAAAAGATGTAGTTATTGGTTTATGGATGTGTTCTTTGTATTCGTGAAATTGACTTAGTTAAGTGTATATTTAATATGGGGTTTCAATTATGTTCTAGTAGGTTCCCAGTTCAAAACCCCCTAGGTGAGGGGCACTAGTCTATATCGACGGGTTTACTAGGGATGACATCCATGAATGTGGGGAAGCATCCCTTGGGTTTTCCTACAAGGTTTTCCTTTGGAAATAAACAAAGATGGTGTTTCCATGATATATCTTAGTTAAGGATATGAACTAGTAACCCACAATACTATTTGTGATGTCTAAAACACATTGCATATGAAATGGTGTGTTTTACATGCTTACTTACAATGGTTGTCACCGACATAAGTCCATGCCTCTCTCCCCACCTCTTTAATCTAGGGTTGAAAGTCACTGACAATAAATTGAAGCTTGTTGGAACTTTTTACACATCCTAAACCTTAGTATAAAATAACATTTTCACAGTTACTCATCTACACATGATTTGAACATATTTCTCTTTAATTTGATAATGCATAACTAATAGAAGATAAGCGGGCAATTGTAGAGGAATTTGTAGAAAATAAGATACATCCTTGGGGAAAAACACTCCCCTCTCTTTCCTCCACCCACATGCACTTATAAAATCATAGTTGAACAAGTTAAAGAAGTTAAGAGTATAGTTCAGTACACACAATCCCCTGTATCTAGTTTTGATACCAATGTTAGGACAACCATGACTGCCTCAAGAGTTGGAATAAATAATGTGCCACTTTCACATGTTCCGCCATGTTGAAGATTGTCAAATAAGGAAAATCACATAACCATGTTGCATAACAATTTGGATCTTTTTCCACTTCATAAAAAATATTGTTTCAAGGGAACCACAAGGAAGTGCTCTCTTTGATATTGCGAATGAGTGCAGCTTAACCCTGCCAGATTTTAGAGAGTGAGAAATAAGTTTCCACATGAATGAATCAATATGGTCCAACCCTCTAGTGACATTCTTACATAGACATGTATCTATTGGAAACATGGTGAGCTGTTGAGTGAATTTGATCATAGGTTAAGATAGGATTTTGAAAGAAGGCCCAAACAAATATTCCAAAAGATCAACACACTTAATTCTTACTTTATCCATTCATGCATACAATCCACCTTATAGTTAATGGCTTGAGATCGATCACATACCCAAGAAACCTTATTATTTATTGCACCATTTTTTGATTCTGCACTATATATTGTTGCACCAACACCTCTAACTCCCTCTAGCATTGAAAAACAACTTCAAGCATCACAATGTTGGAACCAAAGAATGGAAATGTTGACCAACATGGAGGAAGTAATCAAATCATGTAACCAATTAATGGAAATAATTCATGAGGATCAAAGAATTTGACAACAACTTGAGTAGATTAATATCCTCAAAGCATACTATTCACTGTGTCATCAAATAAGACATAGTAATTCCCATATACTTTGATTTACTTCTAGTCCCCCACATCATGGTATCTCAGGGTGGCAACACAAATGTAATCATTATTTATTTTGGAATCATATTGGATGTCCTATGCTAGCCAATCTAGAATGTTTCATGATAACAAGTGATAACTGAGCACATATTGTAGGAGCTTTGTTGGAGAATATCACTATTAAGGTCAAATATTTTTCTTAAGTACATGATTTTTCTGGTAATGAATCATTAAAGGTGACAAGTACAAGGTTTTATTTGGACAAAATTAGATTGAATACACATGAATTGGCATTCAGAATCTTCTTCATTTTATTATCCTCTTCATAGATTGAATTCAAATTTTAGGTCCTTCATATTATCTTCAGAATCTTCCTTCAGTTACAAACTCAGAAATTCACAATAGTGCTATGTTACAGACTCTTGGCTCTAGACTCATGTCATAGAGCTCTGACTCTCAAAGGATGTACCAATTACATTACAGATTCAATACTTGACTTGACTCAATTGATGACAACCTCGTGGAGAGGGGAATATTAGACTGAACTTGATCAAAATTGAGTTGAGCCAATAGTTAACCAAAACCCTAGCATCAACAACAAAAATAACCCAACAACAGCCCTTTTACAATCATGTTCATCCCTATATATAGGTTAGGCTGTGTCTTCTGTCTCATCCTGCCTTCTTTCTTGTTCTGTTGTAATCATTTTTATTTAGCTAGTGTTGCATTGTCTTTCACAACTGATTTATGTTTCTCTTTCTTTCTCTGCTTTCAAGCCTCTTTTGAAGCTTGCACAACTCATACTCAGTCAAAACTTGATCAATTCATTATCCCAAAAATGAAGAGCCCAACAGTATTCGACCACAACCCTTGACTCTCCCTCGAGTCAAGTGCTTGATTCTTTCGCAGCTTCCTGGAGAACCTATTGTTTTCCCTTGTCCTCATTCTCTTCTTCCTTATCCTCTTTTGTTTGTTCTTTCTCTTATTTTGCCTCTTCAAACAAAGGGCCCAACTCTAGGACAAACTCTAAGGCTTACTCCCTCACTCCTTGAAATTTTCCAACTTTATCCTGCCACTTCCTGGCGAGGAGTGATGCCTCTGCAAAAAACTATTGGGTCTCCTCTTTTCTACACTCCTTTGGCTTGGACTCGACCAAACATTTCCACATCGAATACGTTGTTGCATCAACTTGATGCATCTGCATATACACTATCTGAATGAAAAGTAAAAAGTTGTGCAACTCTTTCTTTGCTATGGACTGTGGCTCAAAGAGGGAATTTAGTTCATTGTCTGCTTGTTGGATTTGGTTGAACTTCTATTGTTGCTCCATCAGATCAATTGTGCCGCAACTTCGTCATTCAGGACCAGGATTTTGGTGTGAACATATTCTAATAACTTATTGCATCAAGCGATGATTCCCATCCAATCGTTGACTTTTCGAAAGATCTTCTTGCATTCCATTGTGTAATTGTGCAATGCTACATGGGCATTGTTTCCTTCCAGTACTATCTTCTGCATCTTCTCTTGCATCTTTCGAGGTTGTTTCTCTTCTTCTTGTTGAGTCCTCCGTAGCTATACTTCCAAATCATCAGTGTGAGTGGCGAGTTGTGTCCATGCTCCTTGGAGTAGCTCAATATGATGCTCTGGCTCGCCTACATCGTTGACTTTGGGTAGTTTGGGTGCAACCCTTCTAATCTCTATCTAGGCTTCAACAAGTCTTTCCTACATTCTTTCCAGTATTTTCTCAACCTGGACCTTGGCCTATTATTCTTGTTTTATTAAAGTTTGCACGAGGAATGCTTCCTCCCTTGCGACTTCGACAGACCTCTCAGCCTACTGGATCCTTTGCTCCAGCTGATCAGTTGATGCTCTAATTAGTCCAAATAAGTGCGTTGTTTTCCACTATACCAGGTCAATGGATGAAGGGTTTGTGTTACTGGGTTCTCATGTCTATGATGGAAGTCCACTAGACATTTAATTCTCTGAGTGGGTCTCTACCTCCTCCTTTGTTGATGGTCCTGGCACGATCCTCAACCTTAGTGATGAGGGAAAGAGGGTCAGAACCTTTGTTCTGGATATGCATAGTTTCATTAGTTATGCTCATTGTTGAGGGTTCTGGAGAACCCACTCTATCTGTTCTCGCTCGGATTCTATGTTCTTCCCTGGTGTTGATTCTGGTTCTTTCTAAGCTTCTGGTGTCTCCTACTCTTTTGTTGCATCTTCTTCCTATGTCATTCTTTCTTGGGCACCCTCACCCTTGGCCAATGAGGGGATTTGATGGTTTCTTTGGTCTTGTGTCTCTTCCATGATTTGGGTGTCTTTTCCTTGCACCAAAGGCTCAGTATGTTTTTCTTAGATCACTGGGTTCAAATCAGTCAGCTACCTGCTCTTCTCTGTTACTTCAATGTTTGGACCAAAAACTTCTAGTCTCATATTAGCCAACTCTTGGGTTATTTCTAGTAGTTCTCACTCCACTTTCTCTAGTTTATCGAGCTGCATCGACTTTGGGTCTGTGGTCTGGGGTGGAATGGTGGTTTTTGGCGATTGTGACTGGGGTTCTGGTGGTGAAGGAGGGTACTCGGTGAAAATTGTGGATGGAAATGTTTCAAGTTCAGGTTCGTGTCGATTATAGGGTTTTCTCTAACGGTTGCATGGGTGCGGGGGACGACTGATGCAAAAGGGTGGGGGTTCAGAGGCTTATTTGGATAAATCTCGGTCCTAAGCTTCTTTATCATTGATTCATTAATGAACACAATGCTGAAGATGTCGTTGACTTCCTCACCTGACAACATGATGTTAGGTGGAAGAGGATGGAGGACTGACAACATTATTTTCTTATGCTCCAACGACTGTGTCTCATCTTCCTCCTTAGTGTCTGATTGTGCTAGAGCTTCTTGTTTTTGTGGTGCTCAGCCTGAACTCGGTCCTACCCCTGCTTCTATGGATTTCTTCTTTAACATCTTGACCGGTAGGATGTAGTGCATCCCCGACTTGTTCAGGTTGCATTTGACTCCTGACCATGACATTAATTCCTTTTCTAAGGTCTCTTCGTCCAGATAGAATGCTATCATTTTTTAATGGGAATCTTCCTTGCTAACTTGCCTCAGCCATACAAACGTATGATGGCGGTTCATGCTGAAGGAAATATTTCTCGTATTGCAATTGATAAGTTCCCGCAGAATCCGCAACCTCTATGTTTCATCTATCAGGCCATTGTACCACTTAGCAAACGTTGAAGTGTTGAAAGATGCATTCTCAGAATTTGGCCTTAACTTCCATGACTCGAACATATTTTCCATGCGCCCCTTATCTGGTAGCTTCGACTATCTTCCCATAGGTGGTTTCCATTTGTACATTGTGAATTCCACCAACAAACATCTTTAGGTGAAGGTTCCTCCCTTCTCCTGCACTTCTTTGTATGTGACTAGTAGTTCCTTGAGTAGGTAACTACACCAGTTGAACATAGCGCCATTGGCGCAAAAGTCTTCTATTGATAGTGCATCTAGCATACATTCTCCCTTATATTATGATATCATAACCTTGTTGGCTATGATATAACAATGAGTCCTAACTGTCTCTGGTAATATGGGCTTGATTATTGTTGTGCGTCCCCCCCTCTTTGTGTTGAAATTTTCATACAGCTTGAGCTCTCCTTTCTTTTTTCCATGATTTCAAGGACCCTGGAATCCCTTCAACACATCTTCTCCTTCGAATGACAGTTCAGTAAGTTGATGGATATATTAAGCATGAATTGGGTATCACTTGTCCAACAAGATACTTCAATCATGCACTCTATTGATCAGAAACTTCGTGCATCGTGCAACCTCACCAGTGGTGTTGAATACTTGTAGGTCTCTTAGGCTCATAATGGTCGATTTGAATAAGTTGATAAAGTATGATTTTGGGATGAATTGCATGCCTCCTAAATAATATGGAACCATCTCCCAAAATACGTCTATGTGCATCTGGGTGAACGAAATTGGATCTGTTAGGTGGAGATCAAGGATCTTGACATGCTCCACCTTCCCCTTGGGATCGCCCACGACCTCAAATCGTGGGTCGCGGGGATTGTCTGGTACTGCATCCTTAGGAATGATACTTTGTATTCTTGTGGCTCTCATCATTGTGAATTATGAGATATTCTTACTTCCACGGTGAGCTAAGGTATATGGTCATGACTACGTGTTTCACAATTGTACAAAATTTATTTCTCTTCAGAATTCGGAAATTACTAAACTCTTTTGAAAATGTTGTGTTCTATGGATAATTCTCAGAGGTTTATTCTTGGCTTAGCAGGAATTTTTAGCAATACTACAGTTCATCATGACCATATGGATGTGACTGGCTCTGAGTTGTCTGACGGGATGGTTTAACGGGATAAATCCTATCGGTCCATTCAGGCATTTACTGGCATGAGTGGAATACAGACGTGGCCGGTTTCAGACCTTTTCATTTGAAGAGTGGGAATCCTGGCATGAATTTCGATGGCATATTTTTTTATCGTGGCTTTATGGCTTAACTAAACTCAGGCGAGATACCATAATGGAAATAAAGGTTGTGACTAGATTGGGTTTGTGTGGCACATGGACTTCATATTTTATTCGGATACGTTCTCCCTCTGACCACAAAGGGGGTCTCCATCATATTAATGACTATCATTAACAATTTCATTTATGCTTCGGATCCTACATTACTGAGTCATTATTTCTATATCAAACAACACTTAAACAAAAGTGAACTATGTGTCATGGTGCAACACTATGCACATTGACTTTATTAACTGAATTTGCAAAATTTTAGAAAACTCAAATCTAACTATTGTACATGCTCCTTTGGACTAGAGAAACAGTCCCTTTTACTTAGTTTTGAGATATATAGGGTTTCAGGCGAGCGTCATTCAACCATCCTAGTCGCAGCATACCATCCAATTGTGTGAGTCTTACTTCTCATGAGGGTCGAATCTCTACAATTATAAATGGTCCCAACCAATGCATGCACAAATTGCTAGGATGCTTCTGGTACCGACTATTATAGAGTAGAACCTTGTCTCCTTGCATGAATACCTTAGTCTTGATATGTCTTTCATGCCAAGCCTTATGTCTTGATTTTTCAACATAATTATGGAAGTCTACTAGAAATATGGTCTCTTCAAGTTCTTGTAGCTCCATAAATCTATGCACAAATGATTCCTCCTATGACATATGTGTGATCTATGCAATGTACAAACTTGGAGTGATGAATTCTACAGGCACCACTACCTCTTTCCCATAAACTAGCTAGAATTGTGTGTACCTGTGGAGTTTCTTTGTAGTTGTCATGTAAGCCCACAGTACTGTTGGAACTCTCTCATCCCAATCTTCCATGTTTTCACAACAGACCTTTGTCAACCCTCTTTCCAAAATCTTGTTGAATGCTTCTACTGTTCCATTGGCCTGCGGGTGGTAGGGGTTGCTTTTATGATGTTGGATCAGAAACTCTATTGTAATCTTTTCTATAGTGGTACTAATGAAATGGGTTCCCTGATCAATGGTTAGGCTCTTAGTACATCCAAACCAAGTGATAATATTCTCAAAAATGAACCTGGCAGCCATATCTATTGAACAGTCCTGAACAATTGTTGCTTCAGCCCAATGTGTAAGGTAATTAGTTGCAGTAATGATGTACCTTTCCTTTGAATTCTTGGTTGTGGGGTTGATTGGTCCAATGAAGTCAACTGCCCACTTCTCAAATTCTTGTAAAGCGCGAATTAGTTGCAGTGGTAATTCATCTCATTGTGATGGCTTACCTACTCTTTGACAAACATCGCATGATCTAGCATATACCTTTGCATCCTTGAAGAGTGTTTCCCACCAAATTCCATCTTTTATAACTTTTTGTGTAGTTCCCTTTCCTCCTACGTGAGCTCCCACAACTCCATTGTGCCATTCCTAGAGTATATCATGTCTTTCATGGTCCAAGATGCATCGTTTGAGGATACTATCTAGTCCCATTTTATACAAATGTCCCATGATCAACTGATAATCCACTAATCTAACAATCATGTGTCATTTTTGGGTTGTGGAATATGTTTCTAGGTAGCCCCCTATACTTAATAAGACTGTTATGTCCTCCAGGTACTCTGGTATGGCCTCAACCCAGAACAAGTCAGCATCTGGGAGCTGATCGTCAACTGCTCTGCCACTTTCCCCCAACTCTAATATGGACAGGTGATTAGGTCCTATGTTTCATCTTCCTAGCTTAACAATAACTTTAAAAGAAAATTCTTGAAATAACAACAACCGTCTACAAATTCTCCCTTCCAACACAGGTTTGTTAACTAGATATTTCAATGCAGAATGATCAGTAAAGAATTTGAAAGGAGAGACTAACAAATAATGTCTAAATTTATGTAAAGCATAAATCATGGCTAAGTCCTCCCTTTCTGTCATTGTGTAGTTGCTCTCTTCTTATGATAGCTTCAGTATCACAAAATATATAGGATGATCCATAGCTCTATCTCTAAGTTGTGCTAAGATGGCACCTAAGGAAATTCCTGAAGCATCTACATGGATGTGAAATTCATTCTCCCAGTTTGGGAATATCAGAATCAATGTTGTACTGAGCTTCTCCTTGAGTGTCTCAAATGCTTTATTACATTCTGGGGTCCATTGGAATGTTTCGACCTTTTTCAATAGATTCTCTAGAGGTGCAGTAATGTTGGCATATCTTCTGATGAACCTGTGATAACACCCTGTGTGTCCAAAAGTGGAGCACAAATTATTAGCACTCGATGGTGGTGGCATATTCATAATGACTGCAACTTTGGTTGGGTCTACCAGTATTCCTTCTTGGTAGACTATGTGGCCTAACAAATTCCCATGCGGTACACAGAAGATGCACTTTCTCAGGTTTAATGAAATCTGCAATTCTCTGCATCTGTCATATATTAGCCTTAACAACACAACATGTTATGTGAGAAAGATATATATCGTCCAATCATCCATACAGACTTCTATAAACTTGTGAATGAACTCTCTAAAAGATGCTATTACAATCCTGGAAAAAATTGCAGGGCCGTTCTTTAAGCTAAATGGAATCACATTGTATGTGAAAGATCCCCATTCTGTTATGAATGTGGTCTTCTTTTTTTCCTCTTCGACAATCTTGACTTGGTGGTACCTTGAAAATCCATCTGTGAATGATTATGCTTCCATCCCCGCAACTTGGTCTAGCACCTCATCAGTAAAAGGTGTTGGGAAAGGGTCATGCACACAGGCAGAGTTAAGGCTTATGTAGTCTACACAGACTCTAATATCCTTTGTGCCTTTCTTTCTTTGAATAACTATTGGACTGACCCATTCTACTTCTTCTACTGCAAAAATGAGTCGTGCTTCCAACATATTATCTATATCCTTCTTAACCTTCTCTTTTACTCTAGGTTTAATATGGTATGGTCTATGTCTCATAGGCTTGGATCCTGGTTTCAACTCAATTTTCATTTCTCCCATAATTCCTTTGATTCCCTTTAACTCTCAGAAAGTATTTGGGAACAAATCCTCATATTCCTGCAGTAGGCTCTGTATTTCTTGGCTATCTTGCTCATCCCAGTAGTCTCCCACCGTAGATATCTTAGTTTTCTTTGTGGTCCCTATATTGACTTTGTGTATTTTTAATGGGTAATTGTAGGAACTGTCAGTCTGACTAGGTATGGTGTTTTGGATTTCTTTGTTCCACTATGTCTCTTTGATGGATAGGTTTCTCAATTCCTCTAAGTCATCTGGGATTTATGAGTCTCTACTAATCTAATAGCATTATATAGGCTTCTTGGTTGAGGGCAGGTGAATGTTTGTCTGAATTTATCGACTATGCTTTGGACATACCACTTTGTTTAATTTCTAATGACTATCATCTGTAAACAAATATTCTTTAATATTTTGTAGGACTACTTCGATCTCGTGGTACTTACCTGTAAATGAGAAGTCCTTGAAAAAATGAGTTGTCAGCATCTTCCAATCATTGGTTTGTATTCTCATTTCTTGATGTATGAACCAAACCTTCAATATCAATCTTAGAGAGGGGGGAAATACCTGAACCTGGAAATGAGAGGGTATTTCTGCAACTTGCCACTATGTCACACATTGTTCGATGTGTACTTTAGGGTCTTATTCCCTGTTGAACAGTTGCACAACTTGGAGATCCATCTACATCTCAGATTCTAGTTTCCCCTTGTTCTAAAATATATACTTGATATCTTTCTTCACATCATCCCCATCTCTGAGTAGAGATTTATGATTGGCCCACCATCTGGCAGGGGTGTCCTGAAAGGATATATCTAGTACTGATATTCTT
This sequence comes from Picea sitchensis, assembly GCA_010110895.2. Lineage (NCBI taxonomy): Eukaryota > Viridiplantae > Streptophyta > Pinopsida > Pinales > Pinaceae > Picea > Picea sitchensis. The sequence goes on along the minus strand of SNQJ01S0048378.1, from coordinate 45,659 downwards.
TGATCTTATACTACCATTTCTTCCATGTTGAGAAGAAAATTGTCTAGTTCTAAGGTGGCATCATATATTGGGTGTTCTATAACTTCGGTCCCAACCCATATGGTTACTCTGATAGTTGTGCATCTTCTTGAGAATATTTCCTATAAACCTTGTTGCCAACTGTCAAAATCCAATTCTAAATCTCCATCTACTAACTATATGCTTCTCCAACTCACTGATCCACAAGCAGTAGGGTTTATATAATCGTCTCATGTTCCTACTGTTATAGTGTACAAATGATCCAAGTCTTCTCCCTCCATATTATTCTATGTTGGCTCTATATATATGGGCCCTACATATGGATCCAAAGGTTGAACTACGCTTATTCCATCAGCCTCAAAGTTCATGGTGTATTTCTTCAAATTAATTATTGCATAGTTGTCATAGGCCTAGTCAATTCCAAGTAGTGCAGGGTAAGGTTCTTTATCTCCCATGATTTCAATGAATTCAAAGTCAGCCACTGTATATACTCCTGCAACGTCTGTTTCTTAACTGGATTGGGAAATATGTCAGCCTAGGTTTTACTAAGGCTTCCCAAGTCTTCTTAGGCAGAATGTTCACATTAGATCCCAGATCCAACATGACATCTTTGATCTCAAATTCATCTAACTGGGATACTAGTCTGAATTCTTTCCCAGTTCATACTTTTCTTCTGTGTACTCTCTAAGTATTCTTCGCAGGAATATTTTCTCTTATTCTTGTTTCTATAGGTTCTTCATTCCCTAAGACTAGGTATAGCACATTGCACAACTTTTTTGTTAGTTGATAATTCCCAAGAATGTCAGAAAACAATTGGAACCAAAGGTCAACTACATTTTGAGGTTGCTCAGGTTGTCTCGGTGTGGCTATAGGGTTTATGGGTGAAGGGGGTGAAGCAGGGACTTGCACAATCTTAGGGTAAACAATAGGCTATGGGGGTTTCTATCACATCTCAGTGCTAGGAATATTTTGAAATACTTCTATGACATATTTAAAGAACAACTTATGTTTTAGAGGTTCGTACCTATCTTATTTAGGTGTTGCCTTTTGGATCTGAGGTAGATTATCAACATCATCTCCTATATTCATTCCTCCTTGAGTAATGATATTGAGGTTGGGATATTTTCCTTTACTAACGCTTTTGATTTTTTCACTGATGAGGATAGTTCCTCGTTGTCATACCCTATATTCCCATTTTGCAATTAGCTCTGGGCAATCCTCATTTGCATGCCCATTGGTTCTACAGTGAGAGAACCATGGCCGCCTTGTATGAGGATAGTCTCTAGCCATGTGAACTTATTCATCATAGTTATAACATCTGCTTGGCCCTCTTCCTCTATTCCTCCCTACTCTGAAGTCTTCTTCGACTCCACCTCCTCGACCTCTTCCTGGTCCCTGAGGGTTTTTATTCACCCTGAATGTTGTTCGGTCTAACGTGTCTGCAAGTGCATCCAACACCCTACATTGATTGGTAATATGTCTGGTAGATGCACAGAAATGACAATGTACTATATCTGGTACTATCAAATATTTATGCATAATGGGGCACTGTCTTGGCCCATGCCCATGGTTTCATAAGATTTCACAATACTCAATTGTTGGTGCTACTTGGCTCCCTAGAAAAGCATGATACGGGGTAGGGTTATGGAATGGTAAGTTCATAGAAACTTGCGCAACTCCTCCCATGGGTCCTGGTGGTGGTCCCATCAGATTCTAAGGAGGTCCCATTCCCCTCATTCATGGACATTCATTCACTAGATGTCCTTCTGTATAACATTCGGTGCACCAGACTTGTGGTTGTCCTTTTCTAGGTATCATCAGCTCTTGAATATTTTCTGTAAGCTCTAATATTTTCTCTTGTAGTTGCACCAAGTTAACATTTGTAGGGTTCTGGTCACTCTCAGGCTCCCAGGGTATCCTTCCATGGCTTCAATCTTCATCGATTGTTCCAAGGCATCCGTCAGAGTGGCTATCCATTGTTGCATCAATAAAATCTGTGTTAGAGGTAACAATCCAAGAATGTACCATTCCCTTTGATGTACTTTGCTATGAACCTCGTCCATACCTGGCCAAGAGTGAATGCTTTACCTTTCATTCATGCACTATTACATATTGTAAAAATTCTAACATTCTATTTGGGGTGTTATGGACAAAATTGGCCATATTGTCAAAAAATAGAGGAAATTTAATTTATTTTTTTTCATATTGCCCGATAACGTCGCTATTGCCATGTTTACATATCTCTTACCACATTGTTGTCTCTCTTTCCACTTTATCATATCTCTTTCCATGTTTTCCACATATTTGTCTCTCTTTCCACATTTGTGACATAGTCATCTCTCTTGCCATGTTTGTGAAGATAGTTGTCGTAGTTGCAACATTGTGGAAACTAGGTTTTCCCCCTCCAATGGTCACCTAGTATTTTGACCAAGTCAAATTTGATTTGGTCGATGATCATAGGAATTGAAACATTATTAAATTTATAAATATGTTTCATTTTATGGATGTTGCGACAAGTTTGCTATAAAAACGACACTTCAAAAAGGTTTTGCAGGTCTTCTCAGCTAGAGTACAACTTTTAAAAGACATTATACTTGGGCTCTTCTCATTTCGTTTTAATTTTTTGATCGTTCGAATTTTAAAGGAAACAACTATTAAAATACATTTTAATAGGGCTAGAGTACATGAGAGGCAACGATGACCTATGAATGGAGCCAACGTTGAAATTTTTTCAAAATTTTTCTACATAAAATCATACATCCTTGAGTCTTGAAACCCTCCCATACCATCAAGGAATGTGTCTAGTCTAACCATGTCAAATTGTGATGCATACAGGCACATATTGAAGAAATTTCAATTTTGACCCCATTCACTACTCACTATGCAAGGTCGGTGCATGACATTTTTGGTTGTTGAATTGGAAGTTCCATGACATTTCAAGAGAGTTCCAACAAATATTCTACAGATGGAAACAACGACATTTGACAATGAGACACCCAATATGAACGTTGTTTCAAACATCGACAATCTCAAAGATTATGTGGTTGAGACATCATACATCCTTGAGTCTTGAAACCCTCCCATACTGTCAAGGAATGTGTCTAGTCTAACCATGTCAAATTTTGATGCATATAGGCACATATTGAAGAAATTTCAACATTGGACCCATTCACTAGTGCTCACTATGCGGGGTCTGTGCATGACATTTGTGGTGGTCGAATTGGAAGTTCCATGACATTTCAAGAGAGTTCCAACAAAGATTCTACATATGGAAACAATGACATTTGAAAAATATGGGACGCCCCATTATGAATGTTGTTGCAAATGTGGATGATCTCAAATATTATGTGGATGGGACATCAAACATCCTTGAGTCTTGAAACCCCCCCATACCGTAAAGGCATGTGTCTAGTCTAACCATGTAAAATTTGGATGCATACAGGAACACATTGAAGAAATTTCAATATTGGCCCCATTCACTGCTCACTATGCAGGTTCGGTGCATGACATTTTTGGTGATTGAATTGGAAGTTACATAAAATTTGAATATAGTTCCAACAAATATTCTACGGATGGAAACAACGACATTTTACAAATATGAGATGCCCCATTATGAACTTTGTTGCAGACATGGACTATCTCAAAGATTAGGTGGCTAGGACATTAGACATATTCCTTGAGTCTTGAAACCCTCCCATACCATCAAGGCATGTGTCTAGTCAAACCATGTCTAATTTTGATGCATACATGCACAGTTTGAAGAAATTTCAAAGTTGGCCCCATTCACTGCTCACTATGCGGGGTCGGTGGAAGAAATTTCACTATGCTCATTCACCTTCAAGGTAGGCCCCATTCACTATTCTCACTATGAGACATACATTATATTGAACATTGATGAAAACATGGATGATCTCAAATATTATGCAGGGACATTAAACATCCTTAAGTATTGAAACCCTCCCATACCTTCAAGGCAACTATCTAGTTTAACCATGTCAAATTTCGATGCATACGGGCACAAATTGAAAACAATTCAACGTTGTACCCATTCATTTCTCATTATGTTGGATTAGTGGAGGAAATTTGTGAAGGGTGTATTTGAAGTTCCATGACAAATTTCAACATAGTTCTGAAAACAATTCTATAGAAGGGAATGACAAATGATGACAATCAGAGGTGCAACATAATAAACGTTGATGCAAATGAAAACGATCTCAAAGATTATGCGGGGACATCATACATCCTTGAGTATTGAAACCCTCCCATACTGCAAGCCACATATCTAGTCTAACCATGTCAAATTTCAATGCATACATGCACAGTTTGAAGAAATTTCAACGTTGTCCCCATTCACTGCTCACTATGTGGGGTCAGTGCAAGATGACATTTGTGGTGGGTGAATGACAGTCGTAATAAAACTGATGATCTAATGACATCATCCTCTGAATAATTTGTGAGTGAAGATGATGAGCTGATGACATCATTCTTACCAACATATATCCACTTATTCCTAATGACACATCTTTGATATCCTCCAACATTAAAGAAATCCCCACATCAGCAGGGAGTTTAAACATTTTCAGTAAGTGTGAGTTATTCATGCATTCTCCTGCCTCATGGAAATTCTCTTGTGATCATTCTCACCTTTATTCACATAACCCCACACTATATTCCCCTTATTTACTCAATAATCCAAATTTAGAAATGACCAAAACTAATGCAACAATGATAGAATAGAAAACCTTGGAAGAGAGATAGATGGTTGTAGATAAGCATAGAGGCAAGGAAAATTAGAAATTATTTAACCCCATGCCAATTAAATAGTTTCTTATTAATTATTTAAGAGATAAGGCAATACTCCACCAGGTTTACCATAAAGCAATCAATGGATTGGACTATTTCTGCCTACATGAGGGAACTAAAAAGGAAGGAGATGCTTGAGGGATTGTTGAGTAGAGAAACGAAACATTTTCCCTTGTGTTGTGTATGGAATGGAAGAGATATTTTCCTGTATACTCAAAGATCAATCACAGACCCACTCTATATATCGTCTCAGTCCTTAACGCGATATGTATATGGTTATATCCACTAAACCTATATAAAAATGAAAATTACCTTTTACTTGCTAAAGAATCTAGTACTTGATCAATGAAAGGTAAGGAAAAGTGGTCATTTATTTTGGCCTTATTGATCTATTTGTAATATAAACACACCCTCCATTTTCCATTTTTATTGGGAACTATAATCAATGGTGAAACCCATTCACTTTCATATATTGGGTAGAGGAATCCTTAATCTAAAAGTTTTACTAATTCTACTTTGATTATATCTTTTAAGGTAGGGTTAATTCTTCTTTAACAATGTTTAATCGGTGTAGATTCATCATTGATGTAGATGTGGTGTGTATACATATTTGGATGAACGCCTTATTTGTCTTTGTAATACCATGATAATATTGTTGTGTCATTTCTATGAATAATTAGTGACTATAATTCTTGGATAGCAATCAAATTAGTGTTTATTTTGAGAGTTTTAGAGGGGAAGATTTCCAAGTAAATATTTCCAAGGAACCTCTTTCAAATAAATAGGAACCTTAGACTATCTCACTTCCCCTTGGCTAGTATTATTCAATTTTCACAAAGCTTGGATACAAAGTTTTCATGTAATTTGAAAATGAAAGCGTATTCAACTATATTTTTCATGGACATGACTATTTCAATTATAAGGATAAGGTGTACTATTTCGTACAAATTTATTCTCCTTCTTCGTGTCCTACCCACATAGATATTTTAGTATTAATGAGTAGTTTGGTAGGGGGTAGAGGAAATTTTTTTTTTGAGGTTGACCATTTGCAATGGTCATGTTTCCTTCAATACCAATGATATATGCATCAACTATATCCAACCAAGCTCTTCCTAAAATCAGGGCATAGCCATTCATGTTGGATTTGGTTTAAAGTAGTATAAAATCTATTATTTACTCACATGAATCAATGTGTTGCATCCTCTAATACTCCTTCATTATTTATAGTTAATATATATGCTAGTTAGAGTATAGTAGGTGTGTGTATCAATAGTTACCTACAATCTAGTATACGTAATATCATTTTTCAACGCTGATGGTTGGCCCTAGATCTATTAGAGTATTCTAAATCAAATTTTTGTTGATGTAGACATATAAAACTAGACTACTTGGATCTAAGTATTTAGGAACAAATATTTTTTCTAACATAATATTTTCAAGTTACCCTATTACATTTACTATAGGATAATATTTTATTTTTCTTCCTATATTCTTAATGAATTCTTCTTTTATGAACCTATTGTAGACATGAATATCCTTAATATCTTGGAGGATAGGGATTTTGACACATAACTTTTTGAGTTCATCTAAGAGGTAATTATCTTAGATGGTGTAAGTCTTCTTAGCTTCTAGCCTTTTAGGACAATGTGGTTTTGGTTTAGGAATAGGTTGTTCTTGTGGAAAATATTCCTCCTCCTTAAATCCCTTATCCTCTATGGGATATAAAAAAGGGGAGGGGTTGTTATTACCTTCCACGATATTAGAATGATCTCTTGAAGATCCATATAGTAGGTTTGGTAGGTGGTCATCTCATTATTCTATACTTGTTGGACCTGACTATTGTTTGGATTGGGTGTTGGATGGGTAAGAAACTAGGTTTGTTTTGGGATTTTTTGGTTACTTCTTGTTGAAAAAATCATTTATTGTGGTGGAGGTAGGATAAATTCTTGTTTTTATTGGGTTTGGGTCTCCACCCTTCTGGATATTTACTCCATTGGTAGTTTTACCTTTGATATTGAGATGCAAATGATTGAAATAAATTTTGGAATGGTTAAGGATGGTTTTGGTACTACCATTGATTTTTCACTAGCTAGAACGGTTGATTAGAATGATACCAGGGTTGAGTATGAGTGTTTTCATTATATCTAGAAAACTATTGAGGATGGGAATAAGGCATACCTATTTGAAATGGTCGAGCTATTCCTTGTCTCCTTTGGTTTATGAAGCATAGTGGCTCCATATTCTCTTAAGATATCTGGTAAGTAGCCTTAATACTTGGAAAGATTGTTTTTTGTTATTTTGATGTTCCTCTTTATAAATTCCATAGATTTATATAGTATTAAGAGGACATTCATTCCTAGCATTTTGTTTGTGCATTTACGACAAATTTGTTTAGAATGGAAGTAGGTTAGAAAGGAATATAGGTGGTTTATGATGAGTATAGGAGCCTCCTCCCTAAGAACCATAGGTATCATACTACTGAAAAACATATTTTCAATGGGAAATAAGAGAGAGGGTTTGTTTTCATCTGAATTCCTTGATAAGAAGAGAGAGGGGTGGGTTTGCCATGGGAAGGAATATTATTATTGATACCATTGGATGGTTGAGAGAAGGGAAGGGGGTCAGACCCCTCCATGGGCACCATGTGAAAGAGGTCGAGAACAAGAAACTGCAGAGAAACTAAACCCTAGCCAGATCTGCTTGGAGAGATCTTTGAATTTTAGTCTAACTTATTTTCATGTATTTTCAAGGATGTTAGAAAGAACATAGAAGAATCATTTCTTTTTTGTTGGACGATCTCATTAAGGAGAAATTTTAAGTGCTCATGAGCACAAATCAATGTATATTTTACATTTCTAATTGAAATAATAAATTTATGATTTTTTGGAGAAAAACAAAGATGTAGTTATTGGTTTATGGCTATGTTCTTTGTATTGGTGAAATTGACTTAGATAAGTGTATATTTAATATAGACTTTCAATTATGTTCTAGTAGGTTCCTGGTTCAAACCCCCTTAGTTGAGGGGCACTAGTATATATCAATGGGTTTACTAGGGATGTCATCCATGAATGTGTGGAAGCATCCCTTGGGTTTTCCTACAAGGTCTACCTTGGGAAATAAACAAAGATGGTGTTTCCATGATATATCTTAGTTAAGGATATGAACTAGTAACCCAAAATACTATTTTTGATGTCTAAAACACATTGCATATGCAATGGTGTGTTTTACATGCTTAGTTACAATGGTTGTCACCCATGTAACTCCATGCCTCTCTCCCCACCTCTTTAATCTAGGGTTTAAAGTCACCAACAATAAGTTGAAGCTTGTTGGCACTTTTTACACATCCTAAACCTTAGTATAAAATAACATTTTCACAGTTACTCATCTACATATGATTTGAACATAGTTCTCTTTAATTTGATAATGCATAACTAATAGAAGATAAGAGGGTAGTTGTAGATGAATTTGTAGAAAATAAGCTACATCCTTGGGGACAAAGACTCCCCTCTCTTTCCTCCACCCACATGCACTTATAAAATCATAGTTGAACAAGTTAAAGAAGTTAAGAGTATAGTTCAGTACACACAATCCCTTGTATCTAGTTTTGATACCAATGTTAGGACAACCATGACTGCCTCAACAGTTGGAATAAATAATGTGCCACTTTCACATGTTCTGCCATGTTGAAGATTGTCTAACAAGGACAATCACATGAGCATGTTGCATAACAATTTGGATCTTTTTCCACCAGGTAATGTGTTTAACTTGTTAAAAAATTATTATTTCAAGGGAAGCACAAGGAAGTGATCCCTTTGATATTGTGAATGAGTGCAGCTTAACCCTGCCAAATTTCAGAGAGTAAGAAATAAGTTTCCACATGAATGAATCGATATGGTCCAACCCTCTAGTGACATTCTTACATCGACATGTATCTATTGGAAACAAGGTGAGTTGTTGAGTGAATTTGATCATAGGTTAAGATAGAATTTTGAAAGAAGGCCCAAACAAATACTCCAAAAGATCAACACACTTAATGCTTACTTTATCCATTCATGCATACAATCAACCTTATAGTTAATGGCTTGAGATCGATCACATACCCAAGAAACCTTATTATTTATGGCACCATTTTTTGATGCTACACTATATATTGTTGCACCAACACCTATAAATCCCTCTAGCATTGAACAACAACTTCAAGCATCATAATTTTGGAACCAATGAATGGAAATGTTGACCAACATGGAGGAAGTAATCAAATCACCTAACCAATTAATGGCATTAATTCATGAGGATCAAATAAATTCACAACAACTTGAGTAGATTAATATCCTAAAAGCATACTATTCATAGTGTCATCAAGTAAGACATATTAATTCCCATATATTTCGATGTACTTCTAGTCCCCCACATCATGGTATCTTAGGGTGGCAACACAAATGTAATCATTATTCTTTTGGAATCATATTGGATGTCCTATGTGTTAGGCGGAAATATTGTCATTTAATTCCATTGTAGTATTTTCACAACTATTTAATTTGTCAATCCGAGGTTCGTAGGCTTACGAAGCACATGCACTATATATGCAGGACTGAAGTAGAAGTAATCTAATCTAAATTGCTGAAATCAAATTAATCTAGGAAAGCATCGAAAGACTAACTAAGAAAGCAAGAAATTGCATAAGGAAAAAACAATACAACATGTGAAGCGTTGAATGACAAAAGACATATGTGAGCTCACACAATATATCAATCTCAAATTATATTACAAGAGTCAAATGACAAAGAATGAAAGAATAACAAAGCTAAGAATCAAATCTAATAATCCCCATCTAAGACTTCAAGCTGAACTATGTCTAATCTCTCATCTCTAACTCCAACTTCCCAAATTATCCATTACATGATGATCCTCATGAAGAGAGAACACTCTCTTATATACATGAAAGTCTTAAAGAGTGTCATAATTATAGATCCACTATTCTCTCAACTTATTCCTTCAAATCCTCCACTCATATCTTGGATAATACATGCTATCAAAATCTCCATGATCTTCTCCTTTGAATATTCTTGAATGATTGTCCCAAATATTCTTCAAATCTTCAAAGATTGAAGATGAAATTCGAATTTGAGGCTAGGTGGTATATTTGACTTTATTGAAATCTTCACATATGCCTGAACACATAATCAAACTCATCCAACCTTGATATATAATGAAAATATGTCATTTTTCTAAGATTTAATCATAAATTCACTTATAATACTGAAATGAATACAATGGAAAATAATAAGGAGAAACCCACATATATTTATGAAAATGGTATGATGGAAGGTTACTGGGACGATGAAATGTAAGGAATAATGAAGGAAAAAGAGGATACAAATGTGACATTTCTGAGGCCCAACACTATGCTATCCAACCTAGAATGTTTCATGATAACAAGTGATAACTAAGCACATATTCTAGGAGCTTTGTTGAAGAATATCACTATTAAGGTCAAATATTTTTCTTAAGTACATGATTTTTCTGGTTATGAAACATTAAAGGTGACAAGTACAAGGTTTTATTTGGACAAAATTAGATTGAATACACGTGCATTGGCATTCGCTTGGAAAACAAGACATTGAAATTGAGACAAGGCACCCATATGTTGAAGATTTCCATCACCAAACCCAATGATATGTGGATTGAAAATTGCACATCGATGAAGTCTAAATTTGAAATGAATCACACATGGATCTTGAAGTTAAATGTTGAATTTGTAGAAAAACTTCACACCTAGCCACACCCCATTAAATTTGAAGACGAATAAGATCCCCCAATTGACTTCATCGAATGGTAGATGAAAATCGATGATATGTGTGCATCATTGAATGGTAGATGGTGAATGATGATATGTGTGCATATCATATCAAATGACTAGCATCAATATCACTATCAGTGAACTTCCCAACCCACCCCTAGCTCAAGTGTGCATCACCAAAGATTCAAATATTTGACACATTATATTAGATGTCATGTTGATAAAAACAAATCAAGATGAACCAAAAAACAACAACAAACAAAGTTGATGTGTGTGTGACACCACAATTAAAGGTAGGTTCAAACACATGATAACACCACCTACTATCATTGCATCCTCTAGAACCTTTATTATCCCATTCCTCACTCTAAAATTCACTACTTATAGAAGCATTAAAGGTATCCCTTTTGAAGACAAATTGTAGAATCACAAGCAACTCTCTCATGAAAACATTAACAAAGTGACTCCAACAAAGCATTGCATGTTATAATTTTGTTTGCCATCTTCAACATTATTCTACCACAATAGTGTTAGTACTAGTGAGTGGCCAATTGATTTTCTTCAACACCAACTTCTTTATGTAAGCAATTTCAATTTTTCGTCTTTTAAGTTGGTCTACAACTTTTTGCTCACCATGACAACTTCTTTTGAACCCTTTTCGATCACCAAACTCATAACATCGACTTTAAATCACTCCAATGTATCCCTTCATATCTTTAATGATCTTCTCTTTAAAACTAAATAGTGTTGAGTCACATATGCTTCGAGGCAATGCATTATTTTAGAAACAATAATGTTGAGTTAGGATACATGCCAAGATAAAAGTCCATTATGTCCCTAGTTTATGTAATATCAATTGATACATTCATGCACTTTATACACACCTTTATATTGTAGTTTATTAGCTGATGCAATATATATGGGGGCATAAACCATTGGCCCAAGTAAAGTGACTTTCACTAGTTAACTGTATTTATACTTGTGATTGTTAAGCCAAAGGAAATTAGGTGAGAACATGTAATTGAATCTAGATTTAAATAACATTTTTATTAGCTTCTTGTGCAACTAAATATATTTGTGTGTTATGCATGTGATTAGTTTTTTACAAGTATTTAAATTAACATAGTGATTTTTTTACCATTCTAGTTTAATAATTATTTCTTTATCACTCTAGTTTAACACACATATTTGGTTATTAGTTTATGGCTATGTCATATATCTTGGTTTAATTTACTTAGCAAGTTTATGGTGGTGTTCTGTTTCTTGACTTAATTGACTTAGCTAAGTACGTCCTTTAACATGTGTTTTCCATGATACATCTTACACATTAAGGATATATACTACCCACAACTAGACAATGAAAACATACATAATGTGGACATGATTTATTTAGCACTCGAGAACATTATCAAGAATATTGTTATGTTTCCATGATGGAGGTGTAGGGTAAAATTGTCTTTTATCCCACAGTTTTAGTAATAAATAAAAAAGTGAAACATAGTTTCATAATTTCACATATATCATTAAATATTCCACTCGGCTCTTTTGTGTGTGAGAGGGAGAGGACCATTTAAAATCCACAAAAAATCCCACCTTTTCCATGGGAGAAGATGATTTTGTTAATTTAAAATACCAAATTCGAAACACGAATAGATATATCATTCACACTAACGCCAACAATGCAAACACCAGCATAAGAGACCAAAGAAAACAAAGAAAAGGAGGACCTGAGAAATATTTGAACCCCTCTTCCCTCCTAAACCATGGAGCCTACAACTATTCTTGCCAAGGTCGAAGGATACAATGTGGTTGGACTTCACAAGAAGGTAGTTGTACCGGTGGAGTGTAATGAAAAATTTCACTGTCACTTGGATTGTTTCACAGAATAATTCCCCTAAACTTCACGGTTTTAGTATTTATTTTTTAGTACAACTAGAAGTGGTTTTTGCTGGGGAAGACTTGCTAGATTCTCAGATTAGATATTATTGAGTGAAGAATCATGGGAAATCAACTAAGTGGCATCCCCAAGAAGTGAGAGAAACATGTTAAAATGGGAAATAAGGTTAGGGTTATGTCAAATAGAAAAAGGGGATTGGAAGAGGATCTCTTGCATTAGCGGGCTTTAGCCATGGTTCTGTATCAACAACAGATGACCCAAGTGAGATAGATCTGATAGCATTTTCCAGCCCACAATTCCAAGCAAGGCCTTCCTAGAAGTTCAAGCGCTCTCCCTAGAAGTCACTTCAGATCTTCTTGTGCCTTCTGACCAGCTGTTGAGCAAAAGACAGGTTTGAAATATCTGCTAACACTTTCTTTGTCAGGTTAATTATGGATCGCTTTAGTCCTATGCTTGTTATCACCCTAATTCATAAGAAAAGGGATTCCCCTTTCTTGTTCTTTCTTTTTGACTCCCTGGGTTCTTATTCTCTTCCAGCTCCAATGTAATTGGCTCTAGTCAGTACTTCTATGAAGGTGTCTGCCTATTACTCCAAGATATATTGGATTTAACATGTACACATATGAAATACTAGTAAATATAGAGATTTCATAATCTTAAATTGATTGGCATCATTATATAAATGTTGTGGAACAAGTAGAATTATGACAAGATGCCAAGGAAATCCCAAATATTATACAAGGTTGAAGCTTATTGTGGCATACATGCCTGACTTCCTTGGTGAGTGGGGTACCCACTTCACCAATTTGTTTCCCAATATCAAACTGTAAAACCAACTTTAACTCTATCCAAAGCTTCCAACAACTCATAAACTAGATTTATATGCAAATGTAAATGTGGAATTAGAAGCATACACATTATATTATTTCATCAACAATTAATCTAGAATTGTATTCTTAGCAACAAGAGTATAGATCCCTTGTGTGCACGAGAGGGTAGGTATTTGACCTCCTGGTCTTGATTTCCCTCCACCAATAAAGGGACTTAACACAAGTCCCACAAACCACATTGGTTGATGTGGATGCTAATATTATTATTTATCCTTCTTCATTTCATAAACAGTTCAAGTTGATTCATCCATACAATTTATGATTCAAGCACAGTATTCATAACAACATATAGACATTAACAACATAAGACAAATAATTGTAAAACACTTATCTTTTATCAAATATGTGCATGTGGAGTTGACTGCTCATGAGCTATTTTCCTTTCATCCTTAGGTAGCCACTGTGGATACCACCCCTGAGCTGGCAAGACCAACCCTGACCTGGGTGATTAGGCAAAAGTTTGTATATAGGTAATTTCAATCAGACTCAATCCGAAAACAGTTATGCATGATCTGAGCAGGGCAATAGCAGTTGCCATTGAATACCAACGCCAGCCAAATTGGTGCAGGTTCATGTAGCATTGTCTACCAGTAAACACTCAATGTACAAGACTCATCCCATGACAAGTCTCATCCCATGTACAAGACTGTTGCATGTTTACACTTTTGGTGGAAACATATTCGTTGTGTAGTATTGGTATTACATAGTTTTCCCCTTTTCTAATGGACCATGGGATAAAATATATATGTTTTTATTCTCAATTTTCAACCCTTGTTTTCATAGATAGCCTATTCATCTCATACTTTTTCTTTCTTTTGTATTTCTCCAATAATTGTAGGATAGAAATTTGTCACTTCAGAGGTGTGAAGATCTACCGTGGCAAGGGTATCAGGTTCATATGATTGGATTCTCAGGTGGGTAGATATTTCTGAAACTCTGCATGCCATTTTTTCCAAGTAAATCATTTGAGTAAATATTTCATGCTTCATTAAGTGGATTGATGATATTTTGCAAACTCTCCATGGTGAATTAGGTATTCTTTGGAAGCTCTATTTCTGCAAATTGTTTTATTCTTACAATATTGTTGATAAATTATCTAGAGAATGCCAGAATTGAGTCCCACAAATAAGTGATGTGTATTATCTATGTTAAAAACCTATATAGACAACATAATGTAATTTTTTTGTATACAAAAGATTGTCTTCTTATGCTTTTTTGGTGAAACATCTAATAGTTTCAATTCTCAATTATTTTTCCTTGGAAATTCATAGGTATTCTTGTTTTCCATTTCCAAATGTAAGGGGTATTTCCACAATCGTTTGAAGCCATCCAAGCTTACCTGGACTGCAATGTACCAGAAACAACACAAGAAGGTGAACCGATCAATTTTTATGGCTATATGTTGCAAATTATGTGTAGTGGGTTATGCATGTGCACTCACCGCTTGTTATTGCCATCACTAGGACATTCATGCTGAGCAAGTAAAGAAGAGGAGAAGTATAACAAAAAATCCCTATTCTAGGTCTATTGTGAGTGCTTCTTTGGAAGTTATCCAGAAAAAAAGAACCGAGAAGATGAAAGTTAGAGTTGTTGCTAGTGAAGCTTCTCTAAAGTATGACAAAAGCATTGTTTCCCGTGACAATTATATAAATTCCTTTCTGCTTAAAATTTCATGGATGAAAAATTGCTGAATTTTATTGTGTTCATGAATCATCAACATGTGAAATGCTTGTGTTTTATTACTCAGTAAGCTCCAATTATTGATATAGTGTTTTCTTACTCGATAAGATCCAATTACTTAACTATGAATTTAGCAAAATATGTACATTCAGAACATTTTATATGAAAAACATTGGCCAGCAACCACCGTAAAGTAGTAGCTTCTGGAACTGATAGACCTAGGTTGCTTAATAGATAGTACAAAAATGCCTTCAAGGATTACAAAAGAACTACTTCAAAAGTATTTGTAGAACTCGTTTCCGATCTGCATTGGAAACTTGGAAAACTAATCTAAACATCTTTCATTTCTTAACTGAACCAACTTTGCAGAATTGCAATTGGAGTTGCTTTCAATGTTTTAATTGCAAAAACAATCTAAACAGTTCCATTTCTGAATGGAGCCATTATTTTTGTGGCTTGGAGTTGGTGTCGATAAGGAGTTATGATCCAAAATGGATCCAAGATATTTTCTCATCCCAAACTTTGTGACCATATTTTGACGAAGTTTGAATTAATTTCCCAAAGACAAAGCCATCACAATATAAAATGATCAACATGATGTTTGGCCTTCCAAGTAGATCTATTAAAAAAAATTCTATTAAAATTAATGGACAATGAAGAGAAGAGGAAGAGAGTTGGAGAGGAAATGAAGAAGAAGTGCAGTTGCAAAATCATGAGGGGCCTGGGAAAAGGACCTACTCAAAGATCGAAGGTTGTCCCCAAGTGAAATCAATCTGCAATTTTGCTAGTAAGTACATGAAATCTGTGTGTATCTCACCTTTGTAACTATTTCTTGAGTTGAATAAAATACGCATGAAGTGTTGGTTTTCCCACTTGAGTTTCCAAAGTAAATCTTTTGTTCCCTATTTGTTTAAATGACATGTGGTTGGGTTGTCAATTAAATTAATACTTGTACATATGAAATAGAACATACAACGTATTAGTCTCTATTCAATGGGTGACTTGTTAAATCAATGGCTAGATAGATCATCCAACGTATTAGTCTCTATTCAATGGTGACTTGTTAAATCATTGGGAAGATTTAATTAAAAGATCAATGTGTCCACCACATTAACAACTACCTAGTGGTCACTAAAATTGCTACTATGCCCCACAATGCTACCCACACTCCCCTTTGACTAAAACTTGGTGTGAATAGTTAGTGAAACATTTGGCAATTCATTCCCTCTCCACACAATGTCCATTTTGCATCGAATTCCATTCTTTCCATTGTTGGGAGTATCAGTTCGTCTTCAATGATACATTTTATTGACTCGTTGGATCATGCACATGTGTTTGTATTTTCAATTAAACTCTATAAGATTTGAATGATTCATACATAATATTGGTGAATGTGCAGAATTTGTTTCATTATTGGCGATTTGAATGAATGCTATATAGGAACATTTGAATAGAAGAAAAAGAAATAGGGTCTATGTGTTGATTGACATTAAGGTGTATGTGCAGATTTGTAATTGATACATTTGCATGGTGTATGTTTCAACATAGAATGTCTGGGCAGATTCCTTATTGATAAGCTTCTTGAATATGAATTCATTGACATATTATTGCATATATTAGTGTTTGAAAGGATATTGTACAACAACGGTTGTTGTTTAAAGTGTCATGTGCATAGTTAACAATAAATAAATAAACCAGAGTGCATGTTTTGGCACATTTAAAATAAAACACATAGTGCATTGTGAACTTGGCATTGAGGCAAGATTTGAAACGGAGCGGCAACCCAAATACGAAGACAGAGATCCTAGTGTGATTGTACTTGCAGAGACAAACAATTGAATTTAATTTTCTTGAAGGATATGAGTTGATGAAACCCGTGGGCTATAAAGTACCATGTTTATCATATTGAATCATATTGGTATTAGAGTTGTTGAATTTGTGACCTTAAAGCCATTGTTCGCACTTTGACGAGAAACATGCCAACCTGGATAAAGCAGTGAAAATAGAGAGCTTGGAAGAACTATGGAGCTTCAATGTGTAGATCCAAGAGGAGAACCAACACTTGAAGGAGATAATAGCAGAGTTGAAAAAGGAGCTTGAGACATTGGCTAAGTTACCTACAGTTTTCCATAAGACCAAGGAAGTGAAAACACTTTCCATTGCTATTGTAGAAGCTAGCACTATGAATGAGACAAGAATGGTAATCTCACTCTCTATGGACCTTTCTCAACTTGTTTTTCAAGAACCCTTTAATTTTTTTGAAAAACATATCGGAGGCAATAGTTCCAAGAACATACGACAAACGAGATACAATGACCAAGAGCTAGGCAAGAGAAGCCAAGGGATTTTAAATATTCTTGTATCTATAAGCATAGACTCGAGCATGAAGGCCTAAGTTTGGGTGGAAAAAAAGAACCAGGTAAAATCTCAACTCAAGCCAAGACCATCAAAATAACGTTTTTCGAGGCAAGAGAAACCGAAGAAGAAACCATTTTGATTGAAGAAAAGACAATGGAAAATGAAATGGACAGAAAACCATTACAATGTGTTTGTAGAAGATTAAATGAGGGAAGCAAAGGACTGCTTCCACCACCTAAATCTATCCCCATAATCAGGGGACCAATCAAACACAAACTAAAGTGGTACGTCAAGGCATGTTTGGTTTGTTTCCACTACAAATAAGAAAGGCCACGTTGTTGATGTTCGTTGGCACTTTAGTTTATGTTCCTTTGATGGGAAGAATGGGAAGAAACTTTCCCAAGACAACTACAAGTTCAAAGTAACACAAATAAGAAGAGAATGCCAAGAAACCCTTGCATTAGCAAGAATATTTTCTAGAACTACAACATCAAGAAACCAAGGCTTCATTAGGAACTTCATCCCAAGTACTACACATCAAAAAAAGGTTTGGAGAGTGAAGAGTAAAGGGTAAGAAAAAAGGGTTTGAAAAGTGAAGAGTAAAGATAAGAAAAAAAGGTTTGGAAACTGAAAAGTAAGGGTGAGGAAGAAGGAACAATGATTGTCCAAGAACCTGTAGCAGCAAAAGATGTCATCTCCACCAATGAAGTGGACAACAGGGGTATGCCAAAAGAAGTCTGTATTGAACACTTATCTTCCATTCTGCAGTGGAAGTACCCCATATTTTGGTTGAAGCTTTTCGGGACCAGGTTGGTCTTGCAAGAACCATATTAAAAATAAAATGCTTAAAAATAAAATGTTGTTGGAATTAATGCACAATGGAAAGGAAAGAAAGAGAAGTAGAAAGAAAACAAAGAAGGAAGGTAGCTACAAAATCATGAGGAGCCTGGGAGAAGAAACTTGCTTAAAGATCAAAGGTTGTCCTTGAACCAAAGAAATCTACAACAATCTACAATTTTGTCAATGAATAATAGTACAAAAAAGTTGTCGATGAATAACAGTACAAAAACGTTACATATAGATCATCTAATAGTACAAAAAAGTTACATATAGCTCATCTTTGTAACTATTTCTCAAGTTTAATAAAATCCTTGTCGAATGTTGGTTTTCATCCTTGTTGAATGTTGGTTTTCCAAATCCTTGTCGAATGTTGGTCAATTCCAAATCCTTGTCAAATGTTGGTTTTCCAAATGCTTGTCGAATGTTGGTTTTCCAAATCCTTGTCAAATGTTGGTTTTCCAATTTGAATTTCGAATGTTGGTTTTCTAATTTGAATTTGGAATGCTAGTTTTCCAATTTGAATTTCCAAAATAAATAAATTTTGTTTTGGTTTTCCATTTGAATTTCCAAAATAAATTATGTGTTCCCTATGTGTTGAAATGATGTTGGTTAACTAATATCAATGTGGTTGTGTTTCCGATTAAATTATACTTGTATACAATAATTCATCCAACGTATTAATCTTTGTTCAATAGGTTTATTTGTGAGATCGCTTGGCCCATTTAACTAAAGAATAGCTATTTACACAAAATTAACAGCCCTCTTCTGGTTGGCTACAATCATTGATATACCCCACAGCGCTGCCCACACTCCCCTGTGACTAAAACTCAGTGTGGATATTCTGTTGAACATTGAAAAATTCATCCTACATACACATGTTGTCCATTATGCATCGATTTTCCTTGTTTGCATGGTGGGAGTATCAATTCGCCTTCATTTACAACGATACATTTTACTAATATTTTGGAGCATACACGTATCTGTATTTTCAATTAAAATGCCCTCCAACTCTATATTATTTGACTTGAATCATTCCTACAACGTATGAATGGATGGGTAGAATAATTTTTTTTATTATTAGTAATTGGAATGATTTCTATGTAGGCATGTTTGGATGATTTATATGTAGGCACTAGAAGTTCGGCTCACATTTTCTTGAAAATATTTAGGCACATCATTGTAAAATTTGTTCTCAAAGATAACTTATTAAAGATAAAAAAACAAAATCTTCCTCACAATGTCTGTTGAAACAACTCACCATGGACTTCCAACATTTTAAATTCACTTGGAATGGCGTTTTTGTTCTATTTTGCTATTTTTCCCTATTTTCTACTTTATACATACTCATTCTGGTGGGAACTTTATACATATGCATTCTTGTGAGAATGTGATTCTCTTCATTTTTTCTTCTCTGTCTGCTCCCATTACATTGGTGTAGGCTTTTCTGCATTTTTACTATGTTGTAAAAAGGATTGCCAATGATGAGTCAGCCTCCCCAAAAATTTGCTAACTGCCATAGATTTTCATGGTGATAATTGTTAAATATTGATCAAATTTCCATGAATAGGACTTTGGATGGCACATGACGCTAATTTGAAAGTGTACCTACCTAGTTAAATATCTTCCCTTTGGTATCCTTACTTTGACCACATTTAATGTTGAGCCATAAAAATAGGCAATGGATCGTTAGTTTTAAAATTTAGTATATTTGATTAACTATTCCCTATGATATCAAAGTAGCATGTTCTTTTGCCCAACTTAGGTTGAATATCTAAGAGTGATTTTGATGTAGTTTGTTTATTTTTCTTTAGATATTTATGCATCTTATATTATTTGGTTTCCCAGAAAGTAAGCCTTGCAGTTTGACATTTAGTCTGTTGACTATATGAAGCCTTGCAGTTTGAAAATTTTCCATCTCTCACATTTTTATTCATTCAGAGATCGGGAATATCTTATCAGGGAGGCTTCATGCAAGATATGTTAGGAGAGTTTCAACACCTCAATAAATGGTCAATGCAGTTTTTTTGTGTTTTCCTAGGGTTATTTTTATGTAGTATCATTTTTCACAAGTGACTTTTTTTACTTTTGAGCCCTTACTGAACATAATATCCTCTCTTGTATTAATTGGAATCAACAACATTGAGCGAGCCCATTGATGTGTAAGCTTTCTGAACCTTATGTTTTAGTGTTTGGGTTTTGGCACATGCCTCTTTTTAGTAGTGTAGTTAGATAAGATGAATAGTTGATATTTATAGAGGTTTGAATTATTGAACAAAGGTCATCCTTATTGAATTGGAGAGGGATTTAATATGCAATGGAGTAATAAATAGCTCTATGGATGACTTATCCATTTGTATTTCTGAAAATGTTTGCAGGTATTCTGAGTGGATTGATGAATGTGAGCGTGTAAATAAGTCTGGCTAAATGAATGCATCTGAAGACTTAGATAACATATCGCGTATATCTTGAATATAGTAATTCGATATATGTATGTTTCTTTTCCTAAGATTCTATCTGAAATCTGTGAGTGTCTGCAGTTTGGATGTGCATCTTCCTTATAATGTGCAATACAGGAAGCCATTTGAACAAGCTCATAACATTTTGCTTTGGCTTGTCATGTTCTTGGATCATGTTTGAAAAATGACTGTGATGCTTAGTCACTTAATATATCTACTACATGGATTAACTGTGTATATGTCAGTTAACATTGGTTGTTATTTGAAACTATATGGATTATTTTTGTATATAACAATAACATTGGTTGTTATTTGAAACTAAACTTGGAATATATATGTGATGTATATCTGCAGGCCAATTCTTCTATAGTTGTTGAAGTATTTAACTTTGTCTTTTTTCGCCCCTTGTTCTGACCGAGTATTGGTATATTGAATTTTACATGGTTTGACATTTTCAAATGTCTTGGCATGAGAGATTATGAGATTTATATCTGGAGTCCAAATCTGTTATGATTGTTTCGAATTGCTACAATTTGCATTCTATGAATTTTCTCTTCTACTCAATGTATATATATAGAACACTTACATGCTATGTGTGAAGTTGTTGTGATAGCCAAAGGATACAAAGAAATACTTGCAATGACTTCAAGTTGTATTATTGATGATATAATTGTCTACTAAATGTCAAACAAATTGTCAGAGGTTTTAGTGAAGGCTCTGGAATTTCTACTGCTCAGCTATCTCATTGGTATATAGGATCTTGTATTGGATGGAACTTGTTTTGATGTACCCAAGAAAGTAAAGTATTATTTTGATCCTTTCTAAAAACAGGGACTTAATCTCTAGTATATTTTTGGATTCTTATTACGCATGATTGCACTTGATCTTTTGGACTTTATCTCAATAATTGTGAGTTCATGTGATAACACACCCGAGACATATCCTAGTGATCCTAAACCTCATTAGGAAAGACCCCCTTTACCATTGTAAGTTAGTCCTCCTCCTCAAACAACCTTGCCTCAGACTGATGATATGGATTTAAATATTGATATGGCTAGTATCTTAGCAAAGGTTAATGTACCTATTCCTCTCAGTATTGATATTGTATTTTTTTTTTAAATACCTACAACACATTCACTATTTGCAACATCTTGGAGTGTCACTCCCATAGAAACCATGTCGAAGATGATACCTCTTAAGGTCTCTCTTTCCATTCCCAAGACATCTCTCTTGCCACCTCCAATATGTCTCTCTTTCCACCTCCATAACATCACTCTTGCCACCTCCAAGAGTGTCGCTCCCATAGAAACCATGTCAGAGATGATAGCTCTTAACGTCTCTCTTGCCACCTCCAGGACATCTCTCTTTCCACCTCCAGGATGTCACTCTTGCCACATCCAAGACGTCTCTCTTGCCACATCTAATATGTCTCTCTTTCCACGTCTAGGATGTCTCTCTTACCACGTACAAGACATCGCTCTTGCCACAACCAAGACATCGCTCTTGCCATGTCCAAGACATCTCTCTTGCCACGTCTAGGATGTCAGTCTTTCCATGTCCAAGACATCAGTCTTACGATAGAATCTATGTCATCGGAAAAGAGACGTCATGTGAAACGACGTTTGAGGGGATCCTATGTCTGTTATTATTTTGATAATAAAAAGTGGAAATTGCATCGAACGTGTCATTGGAATTTGACCCAAATGTACTAGTGATGGTACTCTTGGCTCGATGATCTTCATGTTCCACTTGAGAGCGTGACCTGTCAAGGTGGTCTGGAACTCAACCAACTTATTCACATTTGGAGTCCCTTTGGATCTCCAGATTGCTTTGCAAAAGAACCTTTTTTTCTCAACATCTTCTTCTCCCTTACCCCAAAATTATGGGTATCGGGAAATTGAGCCTCCCACCTAGCCAACCATTGTTGATCTTGTTTCTCTTATCAAAATAAAACCTAACAGTCTTGCTTGGGATCTACCAGGGGATCCCAATATCCTCCCTGTACTCAGACTTCTTGGTTGTGACTGACTAACTAATTGTACTAGAACAGAACTAGCATGAGAAGGTAGTATCGAACTTACCACTTGTATAGAAGACACTTGGGGTATGGGAGATTCGGGGCTGGCGCCACTGGCTTCAAGGCAATTTTGTTTCATCTGGGGGGTCTCATTTTCTTCCACTAGAGCGATATCTTCGGTCGGATTCCTAATCTCTCCCTTAATTGGGGATGAATCTTCTCTTTCCTCTTCAAGATTCATGTCGACTTCTCCCTCTCTTACGGCTACACCTTATCCTTCTTGTCCAACCCCCTGGGGATGCCTTTCTCTCTTCTCTTTTCTCTCGCTCAATCTTTGGCTGGCCATTCTTTCCTGTCTTCTCATATTTTGCAAATCTTCCATTTTTCTTTCCTCTAATTCTCCCGATCTGACTTATTTCCTAACTTCTCGGACTATCTTGTGGCATTCTTGATCTTGTCACGCCACCACTTCTCAACTATGGAAGCTCTCTTCATGACTCGCTCATCTCTTGAATCCATTTCTTTTTGTTTTCCCCCCATATGTCAAATAACCCTTCCCCTCTCTCAGGCCATGACTCTACCCAAACCTCACCCTACCCCAAGTGAGGGTTTTTATGTTATCATCTCAGTCGGGGACATAGTCATCATCCCCTCTTCCATCAAGATAACATTAGTCCACAAGGGGATCTGTCTCAGGAGTCTTCCCCTTGAGTATTTCTTGAAAATTTCTTATGCACACAAAAAAATTGGTGGTTATCAACTACAAACTCGATAATATATCCTTCCAATGTGGTATTGACCTAGAAATCAATTTCCCGCATGACTGGAAATTCCATCTGATGAAGTGCTGCAATATTTTATGTGTCCCAAGTACAGATCCTCTTGACTCATTCTCAGAACTTTGGAGCTTCTTGGAGCCTCTTTATCTAGTGGAAAATTTCTTCTGGGAACTTAACCCAGAAAATCTCATACTGGTCGCTCGATCTTTCTGAGTAAAAGAATTATTCACAAGTATCTTCCACCGATTTTCCCCTCAGTTCTGCTTCTTTCCATATTAAGGTGTCAAAGTTTCTTTCCCACCATTCGTCAATGCTAGATCTTTGAATCTATGGAAGCATCCTGCCTATAGGTTCCATTTTAACACAGGTCCCAGCACAAAACCATTTTGTTGGCAAAGTTTTATCAGACCAGGGTCCTTCTTAGGTTACCAACAAAAGGTATCGAGTAGTCTAGAGCACTAGAATTTTCATCTCCTCCGAAGGGAAGAAGTCTCACCAGAAGCGTTGTTGAGACAAATAGATACGTAAGGGTAAGGAAAATACCTAGGAGGATTCATAGAACCTTCAAGACTCATCTTTATCTTGTGCAAGACACATACCTATCGAACAGATCTGAACTCATATATGCAATAATCAAACCTACTTATGTTGTGAATAAGAATTTAGACACAGAATCATCTGCTGGACAACTGAGAGGGGGGGGTGAATCAATTGTTACCGTGCTTAAACAATTATGCTTCTTTTAAAATCTTTACAGGTCACTCAATGATGATCGCAATAATGCGAAATAAACAAAGGCACATTCAACATCATTCACATATATGAGAAAAACAGAGACAGATAATTCCTGAGGAAACCCATACAGGGTAAAAACCTCTTTTTCTTTATATGATAAGTATTATCTACATTATTTACATTATCATACATATGAGCATCAACTCATTATGAGGCTACAACCTTTGTTTTTGCAAGTTGCAACTTGCTGAGAGCACCAACTCTCTTTTTTCTCTAGCACCCACTAGAAGGAAGCACCAACCCCCTGGTTTCTCTAGCACCAACTAGAAGGAAGCACCAATTCCCTAGTTTCTCTAGCACCAACTAGAAGGAAGCACCAACTCCCTTTGTTCAAGCACCCACTTGAACCTTTGAGGACACCAGTCCTCCCTAGCACCTCCCAACCACCCTGAATTATAAATTCATTGTTACTAAATCTTATTACAACGATATAAAATTATTCAATGGCNAAAAACCTCTTTTTCTTTATATGATAAGTATTATCTACATTATTTACATTATCATACATATGAGCATCAACTCATTATGAGGCTACAACCTTTGTTTTTGCAAGTTGCAACTTGCTGAGAGCACCAACTCTCTTTTTTCTCTAGCACCCACTAGAAGGAAGCACCAACCCCCTGGTTTCTCTAGCACCAACTAGAAGGAAGCACCAATTCCCTAGTTTCTCTAGCACCAACTAGAAGGAAGCACCAACTCCCTTTGTTCAAGCACCCACTTGAACCTTTGAGGACACCAGTCCTCCCTAGCACCTCCCAACCACCCTGAATTATAAATTCATTGTTACTAAATCTTATTACAACGATATAAAATTATTCAATGGCTTACCAACCCTGTCGTTGTTCTTTTACGCTGCTATGCCATGTCTGCATCAGTGTCTTCTGCACACCTCTATCACTTTCTGTTCTTTTGCCTTTCATGCTCTATGCACCATATCCCTTCAATGCACCATTCCTCGATTGTGCATTTTTGCTCCTGCGTTCTGCCTCCTTGTACACACCTGAATTCTCCTACACAACGACAACCCTTATCTCTTCTTTGTTTAGCATTCTTCTAGTCTCTGTTGTCTTTGTGCATGCAATATTTTCAATGCCTTTGCATGCTCACTCCACGCCAAATTCCTCCACAACTTGAGTTCTCTGTCTAATCATCATCGTGACTCTTCAGCATCTTTGGTTGTTTACCACTCGTTCAACATCACTATATGTTATACTGAGATTCCTTAGCCTCTCTGGCAGTTTGAGACTCTTCATCTTCTCTATGACAGTCAAGCTCACCTTCTCTATTCCAGTTACAGGCCTCAATGCTCATCCAGCTGTCAATCACCTCCATGAACATCTTCATCCCTCTTCAATATTCCTAGAGACTCTTCACCTCCTTTGTCAATCATCCCGAAGTGTCTTCGACTCCTCTGGCAGAAACCATCAATGGTTTGTGGAAGTTACACTGTGTCGTGCTACAATAGCCCTTTGATCTTGTTCAAATTAACCTGCATTTCGGCATTTGACAATTTGGCATTCGTGTGACCATGTGTCTCGACATTCCTAGTCATGATCCCCGAAAAGGAGCTTGGTTTCTCTAGCTCTTTCCTCCATCTCTCGTTGATGTGACCAAGGGTTGTGACCACAACCTTATGCATAAGGCACTTTCACGATTTCACATTTCATGAATCTATAGATGAGGCATCTCGACTCTCCAAGTCACGATCCCTGAAACCCTGAAATGGCATGGGATCAACGGTCCCGATCAACAATTGATCTGACGGCTCAGATCGTTTCGCGATTTCACATTTTGTGATTTCAACATTCTTGATGTTCAGTGTTATTTTCACTTCAAATTCCTGATCCGCAAAACTTCGAAATGGAGTCGGATCAACGGTCCAGATCACACCTTGATCTGGCGACTCAGATTAAGTCGTGATTTCGCATATCACAATTTTGGGATTCCTGTGGTAAATATTCTTTGACATCTCCAACTCTTGATCTGTGAAACTCCAAAATGGACTGGGATCAATGGTCCAGATCAAACCTTGATCTGATGGCTTAGATTAAGTCGCAATTTCGCATATCGTGATTTTGGGATTCCCATGGTTAATATTCTTTGACATCTCCAACTCTCGATCCCTGAAACTCTGAAGTAATGTAAACTTGCTAACGTCACACGTGGATTGACACGTGTCGAATAACTACCACATGTCACTCTGATTCGTGACTTACATGTGCCTGAAATGTTGAATCATCTTGACACTTGTCATTGCCTGGTTGTGCCACGTGTTCTTAGCTGACGTGGTTTGCTAACGTGTCTTGTTTCAGGATTTCACATTTTGACACTTCTGGACTCCTAATGTTGAGAGTCTCTGACTTCTCCATCTCCCAATTTCTGAAACTCTGAAATGGAGTTTACTTCGGGGTTTCTCATATCATGAATTTAGTAAGTTAGGGAACCCCGTTCCTTTGACTTTTCAGTCAGCGAAACGACGATCTTTCGCCAAATGTCCTACTCGAATATGGATGGTCCTCCTGCTTTTGGGATTTTGTAAGACCTCTTCTCCTAGCACTTTAAAGAATGTGCAGTCTCTCCTGGATCTAATAGTGGTTGGACCCTACACTCAGATCTAACGCCCGAGATCTATCCTCCATATCTGCGCACTCGTCTTCTCTACATTGAGATCGGACAACGATCGGGAATTTTGAGTTGTTGATCCAACGATCACGGTTGTTGCTCTTCCTCGATTATCACTGCACTGTTGAACATCGCTATTGTACTTAAGACATCATCGTTTTTGTACTTGCCATCAATGACAAGCATACACTTCCTGTAAAACATGCCAACAATCTCCCCCTTTGTCATTGATGGCAACTAAGGCACCTGAATTATTTTCTCCCCCTTTGACATCAATGTCAAAGAAAATACATGCTCCCCCTAAGCTGTTGTAATAATTTTAGGAGG
Organism: Picea sitchensis; assembly: GCA_010110895.2. Classification (NCBI taxonomy): domain Eukaryota; kingdom Viridiplantae; phylum Streptophyta; class Pinopsida; order Pinales; family Pinaceae; genus Picea; species Picea sitchensis. The sequence continues at coordinate 18,377 of SNQJ01S0048378.1, read as the reverse complement.
CATTATATATTCAAATAATTAAAAGCTCCCCCTAACAAGATGGACTCTTTTAGGTGTGAGAAGAAATGACACCCAACTTTTGTCTGAGATATTCAAAAGGTGTCTTGGCTAGGGGTTTAGTAAATATGTCTAC